>JASDQU010308183.1:148339-189362 GCA_032191745.1 Picea mariana
TAGCCTTTATCCTCTCAAGTTCAGTCATCGAGTCATTTGTTTCTATCGTTTTCTTAAATCGACTCCATAGCCCAAGGCCTTACTCTCTTGCGCCAATAGAACCATAAAACTATTATTTAAAGGTGTTAAATCTAACCGACAGCTTAAAGCCATATCCTGTATCGAGACGAATTCTCCCGAGAGAGCCCTCTCTAGGTCTAAAGGGCTAATTTTGGGTCTCAAAGTTGGTTTGTAAGTTGCCTCTGTCATTCGTTTCTCAGCCAAACAAAGTTTACAAAGTGCTAACACCCTCTACAGCCTGCAATGATGATTGTACCATCTCGAAATCCATGCCCGCTGGTCATACGATTCACACCTTTCCTCCCGGCTCTCGGCGAATTACACCTTTTAAGTAATATCCATGGGTGGATGTACCAAGAGGTACCCATGGCACATTGGTTGTGGGCGGATTTGTTAAGGCTTGGGCATCGACGAAGGTTCTGGGTTGAATCCCACATACTCCATTTTTGTATGTTGGTTGTATATATTTATTTGCAATATATTTGAATCCCGCTAACTTTAGCGGAGTCACTTGAAGTCCTACCAACTGTTGTTAAAGTTGGCGTGGTCCACCAGATTGGCAGACCCACCACTTTTTTTATTTTTCGAAATCCATTCACGGGTTGTTATTGGACGTTTCGGGGATGCCACATGTTGCCCGCTAATTGGGCCACATGGAACCCACTGATTAGTCCACCTATCTGTTGACGTTAATCGCCTCGTCAATCTGTACATGACACATGGCACTTCCTGCGTGGTGCCATGTGTTGTTGCCTGGAGGTGTCACGTGGCACTTTTTTACTGGTCCACATGGACCCCTGAAAAACCCATTTGTGGGTGACACATGGCAGCTTCTGGTGCTACCACATGGCATGATGATGTCAACAGTCATCATGATGACATCACCCTGCCATGTCAACAGTACGGATGATGATGTGGCCCCTTGTTGACTTGCCATGTTTGACTGCAACTTTGATTGCAAATATCTTTCAAACTATAACTCCGTTTGGCGATCCGTTTGCACTGTTAGAAAGCTTGCGACACACTCTTCACGATCATGCCATTTTCACTGAGTTTTAGGAACTTTTAATTTTTTCCCTTTCTCTGTTTGCTGGAACCATTCTGAGGGTTCTGAGTTGCCTCTGTGAGTTCTAAGTTATTCTTAGCCTTCTTTGGATCCTTTTTGGATCAGGCGCAGGCCATGCCAAACTTACTAGGCTGCGTCGAAAGATTGCGGTATGCAAACCACGATGTGTCTGACACCAGTGAATTCCCAGAATTTGCACAACAGATGTACATGGAGAGCCTGGGCATAAGCCCATTCAGAGATCCAATCCTATAGCCAAAGCAATGGGCAACAGGCTTGGCAAACACGAGAATTCTCAACTTTCTGGAAATTCCCCAATTTGGAAGGGGAAAATATGTGAACAACTACGTCAAGCAATTACTGGTGGTCCTCCATGGAAATTTTTTGTGGTTAGAAGAACCAGTCTCGATAGACGTAGAACTAGTTGCATTCATCACATGCCTTCCATCAAATGGCAAGAAGCTCGCGTAGTACCTGGATGACAAAGCCAAGGAAAAGGCTCTCGTAGAGGATATGAAGAAAACATATGGGACTGAAAGAGGCTCACGTGAAATAATCATAAAATGAATCAATGACGCAACCACCAGAATGGCATGCAAGCTACTTCACAAATGCCGCAAGGAGGAGGTCCCTACATGGGTTGTCGTAACAACTGCACAGTGCACAAATGAAACCATGCTCAGTTGGGTGCCATACTTATTGAACTTGTTCCTAGACAACTGCAAGGACACGCAGGACTTGGGGACAGAGTTGCACTACTCATGGTTAATGATTTTGATAACACTAATTGGATGGAAAGAGCCTCCCTACTCATACTTTTGTGACAGAGTAGGACATTGTCACGCAACACGGTACACGCCGATGAGAATCCCTTCGGACCCCAAGCGAAGAAGTGGCAATGCCAACACCTTTGCTCGGTATCTCAGCAACATACAAGACAACATAGCCAACACTTAGAAGATCACTTCGGAGGTGGTCGCGCAACCAACTTTAGGGCTACGTGGCACAACATGTGGATCCAAGCGCGCAGGGATCCAGAGAAAGAATGGCTTCAACTTCGCTTCTGCATTAATGCAGAGGAAGTTGAAATGACAATGAGAGACTGACAGGATGACTGGAAGATCCCAATCATCACCAAGGACATGCCCAAGGGAAAAGAGGTAGAAGCGGGGTCATTCAAGACATCTACAGGGGGCAACACAACAACCAAGAAACCAACACAACAAGGGAAGCCTGGTCAAAAGACAACGATGCAGAAGAAGGGTAGCGCTCCAAAGAAGGATGCGCATACAAGAAATAAAGACAATTCCCCAATGCAGGAAGAATAAGGAAGGGGGGACACAACGACGCATGAAACCCCATCATTAGCTACTCCACAAGAGACATGGCCACCCAAAAGACCAATCATACACACAGGTGGGTTGCGCAAGAAGGCCAAAACCTATAAGAAAATCCCAGAATACACAATTACCGAGGATGATGTTGATCTTGTAGCAGAGAGGGTACAATATTGCATAGTTGACGACTTAGAAGAGGTCGAGAACTAGAGAGGAAGGATAAGAAACGAGTTGGCCGAGATTAAGCAGGTCTTGGAAAGGATACAAGCAGTGCAGAGGCAAGAAAGGGGAACAAAGTCGATCCCCCAAGCAACAGAAGCCGAGGACAGGAGCGCGCAGAATGAAGAAGACACCATCCAAACCGTAGCGCAAGCAAGTTCGAGCTTCCAAATAACAAAAAACATGGTGCAGGTTGACGAGGCCATAACTCAGATGGCACTCAAAGACTTGGCGTAGGTACAATTGATACTAGCTTAAATACCAACAAATAAATTGTACAGACTGCAAGTCAGTGTCGTGCAGAAAGTTCAATTGTGAGTGAGAAAAGACGCGACATAATTGCAAGCAACCAGAAATGGCAAGGAGGCACTAGAATTGGTGGTAGAGCAGGTAAAGCTAGAGACACAAGAGGAGAAGCAACGCGTAGATAACTTAGAGCAGAATTCGAAGGAAGTCTTCACAAGAATTCCAGACAGCGCACAAGCAACCATGAGCAATGTTGTAGAACATATTCAAATCATTGCGCAAACACTCGAAGACTACAAAAAGGAGATTGAGGATCTCAAAGAAAAATTAACACCCACCACCCCTCCTGAAGTCAAAGTTGAAAGGGAACAACAAACAATTGTATAAGTGGAAATAATGGGGAATGGAGCTCAAAAGGTCCCACAATGTTTTGATAGGACTGTGCATCTATGGATGACGTTGAAGGAAGATGATGGGGTCTAACAACTAGATCAGTAAGAGGAGGAGATAAATACTACAATCCAGGAGCTTAAGCAACAACAAAAGTCCATGAGCGTTACAAAGCGGTTGAAGAGCACACAAGAGTTGAAGACCCTGCATACAAAATTGAAGACTGCACAAAATAGCAAGCAGGCCAAGCAAGCCCAGTTAGAACCTCTCCAGGAGCAAGCAACGCAAATAATTGCGGAATTGGAGGAGGAGAAGACAAGAATGGCTCAGAATCATGCTCAGAGTGCAAAATCCCTCAAGGAACATATCACAATGCATAGGGTAGAAGAGCTTATAGGAAAAGCTGCATAGGTGAGAGAAAAAGGGGAAGAACTGGAAAGAAAATTTCACAGTTTGGTAGAGGTTGTTCAAGGAGCACGCATTGCATGAGTGGTTCAGGACGAGCCACATGTCAGTGTTGGGGGCCTGCTGGGCACAAACACATTTTGAGGAGAGACCTATTTTTGGAAAGGAAGACCTAATTTTGGAGCACGCACAACAAGTGGCAAGAAAGCAACATGTAGAAAAAGAAGGAAAAACAACATGTAAGAGGAAAAAGCCACGTGGCGAGGAGGCAGACAAGCCTAACCATATTAGGGTTAGGGTCTTTGATAAGGATTGTAATGGCTATAATCTTGTAAAATAGTATAAATAAGAACCTAGGAGGTCTAGGTTGGGGTTTTGTTCGGTTATTATTGGGTTGTTGTTTTGAGGGTTTAGATATAGTTGGTTGGTTATGAGGTGTAGGAGAGTTGAATAAGCTAGATTTTAAGGGGTTAGGTCACACGCTGAGGAGCTTGGTGTGATCTAGTTTGCCTATTAGAGGATCCTTAACCTCCTCATCATTGTATGATTGAAGATGTAATGCGTGCAACGTTAGATTTTCCAACAGATTCAATAAAAGAGCAAAGAAGCCAAATCTTTGTGGACGTAGCCCTAGGAGGGGGTGAACCACGGTAAAACCTGTGTTCTGTGTGATGTTTCTTGAATGTCTTACTTTCTGTTAATGGTTAGCTTATGAAGGAATGATTAACTAGATATATTAGTATGCATGCACGAGGCTAAAGATGAATGAATCTTAGGAATACCTGAATCACTAACAAGTTTAATGCACAAAGAAAGATAGAATACACTCCCAGATCCCCACTCATTCCTAGACTGCAAACACTTGGGTATTGCAGTTGCCCATAGAGCTATCTCAAGTGATACTGCGCTATGCACCTTGTGCGCATTGTTGCCTTTCAGTTTACCAGGAGGGCCGATAGTTTTAGAGGTTTTTGTTGGAAACCTGTTCAGATTTGAATCTGGGTCAACTCAAGAAGAAGTAAGAAGTCCGAGATCTAACCATCAAAGTCATTAAAATTAAACAAAACTTGAAAGCAAACATGCAGAAAAGTTACATAAAGAACAAAACACACAAATAATTTAAGGTGGGAGATCATGTGTATCTCAAATTCAGACCTCGAAGGAGTTCTATGAGTCTAGGAGCATGTGCTAAGCTTGCACCCCATTTTTGTGGACCCTTCAAAATCTTAGAGAGGATGCGACTTGTAGCATACAAGCTTACATTACCTCCTAATGTTAAAATGCATAACGTTTTCCATGTCTAATTACTTAAAACGTATGTTCATGATTCTAACCATATCATTGATTGGGTTGTGATCCAGGTGGAACCAAAAGGAGAGTTCCAGCCAGAACCCCTGGTATACTAGACAGAATGGAAACATTGTTCCAGAACCAAGCCATTACCCAGGTAAAAGTGCAATGGAAGCACTTTGGGCCAAGTGAAGCTACATGGGAAATGGAAGATGCCATGAAAGAGGCATACCCCTTTTTGCTTTCATATAAAAAACATTCGTTGTAAATAATGAAACACCAAAGATGGTGTTATTCCAAGGGGGAGGGGATGTAATGTCCTCATTTTGATCCTCTAATTGATATATAATAATTGATTGAGCATTATTGTCTATAGGGGCCATGATACCACGAATGGGGAATAATGAGGGTGCTTAAAGGAGATTCTACCTGTTAGAGATCCCAAGCCACCTTGCCAAGCTATTATGTGAGCAAATATTATTTTTCTTCTTCCTTTAACTTACCCAAAGCCAATCATTGAATTAATGTAAGAAGGTTGGTAGAAGAAGTCACCTCTTTAGTTATGAGAGTATGGGCATGTACCCATGTGAAGAGATTGGTGCCATTAACTACATGGGGGAAGTGGATGAGAGAGTCCTCTCATCAACTTATTGAGGTATGGGTTGAGTACAATCGATTTTGGAAAACGTGCACGAGTCAAAACTTCCATGGGTAAAGAGTGAGAAATTCAAGTAGGGAGGGAGCTAAGTTTTTGGGGAGAAAGGAGAGAGAATTGAAAACACAGTCCATGTAGCCAAGAGAGCCAACCATAGCAGGTGGAAGAGACCACCCAAGAAATATAATCTTTCACCACTAGGAGAAGAGAATAAAATCTGGGAAAATCGTTGGAGTTACAAGATTGCAGCTGGGACCCTATTGTGCACATGCAGAAGAGCACTAGAGGTGGATGCTTATAAGGGATTTTGTAGCAGAGAAGGGAGTTCTCTCTTATAAGTTTGTGCGTGTGTTAACATTGTTGTTGGGTGTGTGTTTGGCGAATAATTTGACATAAATAACAATTGTGAGATGAATATGGTTTATAAGATATTGGCCACACCAAAACATTCCCAATTTAGTTGTTGATTTTTTAGTGCAAGTCCCTCCCTCACTCTGATAGTAGCAATTTCGACGGTTTCAATGTCATGCCTTGTAGGTTGTATGTTACTCGCTATCTTGCTATAGTTACATCCTTATGTTGAGATTTTGTTCCACAGTGATATTATGGTTTCGATGTCATGCTTCATAGGTTGTATGTTACATGCTATCTTGTTATAGTGACATCCTTATGTTGAGATTTTGTTCCATAGCAATATTATTCTTCTCATGCGATATTAGTTATCCTTCTCATGCGATATTAGTTGTGTGTGTGTTAACATTGCCATTAGTTGTGTGTTGTGAATAATCCCACATGCATAAAATTATGAAACAAAAGTAGTTTACAAGACATTCCCTACACCATTTTTTTTCTTTGATTTAAATGCTTACTCTGAAGTACAAGTGCGGGGGATTCATCTTGTTCACCAATATCTTATCACGTTCAATCATAAAAGGGGTTTTAAAACTGTGAAAAATAAAGTCAATATATTGTAGGTGTTGGTGGGAGGTGCAAGATACCAAGGGGTATATAGGTATTGGAGGGTATAAAAAGAGGTATCTCGTAAAAATAAGAATTTTTTTATTAGAAATATGTATTGGGTGGGGGGTTCAACAAAATGATTTTGGGAAATGTTTATCAATATTTAATGAAATTAGGGCCATTCTTTAATAATCCACGAAAGCACATGCTATGTCACAGGTTCATGGAGTGAAGATCCATGAGTATAAGTCCCCATATCTTTGCCAATTTAAAAGGTGACTTTGAACTTACTCTATTTTTTCTACTTCTTCACCCATGCAAAAGAAAATAAAAAAAACACCCTCCTTCTCACCATAAAGACTAACTAAACCCCTCTATGTATTTTTTATATTAATAAGTAATTAATAATCTATGTATTTTTTATATTAATAAGTAATTAATAATTTATAAGTAATAATTAATTGATGATTTATAAATTCCATGGTTTCTTAAACCATATATATATAACTATTACATTAAAACATTTTAAAATTTTTAAGCTTATTGCTAATTTCACTTCACTTGTTATTCTAACATTTTTACCCACCCTCAAACTAAGTAGGGGAGGTGCCCCGGTATTACAGACCCTGACAGTTACAAAAGAATGCATAAATTACCTTTTGATTATGCCCTATCTTATCTATTAAACTCTTTCTTTACAGCCTGCGTGCGCTCCTTACTGTCTTCGCTCAACCCCAGCCACCCAGGTAGGTTCAGTGCTGACATCCTGAACAAACTTCAGGCCATTCACGATTTGGAAATTCGGTTTTCCATGCCATGATTTTGAGGCCGAAATCAACTCGATTATGACAATGGAAGCCTAGGGTTTGAAGTTTAACGGTTCACATCGTCTATTTTGTTTCTGTAGGCAGTGGGAGATTTGAAAGCATCAGCGATGGCAGATCGGGACCTGCCGGGTTCGATGATTCTTGTGCTGGTACTCCTCAGCTTGGTGGTGGTTTCCTGTGCAAGCGCTGGCGATGTCGATCCTCTTTACAGGTACATAAAAACGTTTTGCTGGACTCTTCTTTCGTCTAATTTTCGCATCTGTAACAGTGGAATGATTGTTTTATATATAACTATCTGCATATCTAAAGTTCTATGCTTGTTTTTTGAATTAAGCTGTAAGGTTCTATTTTGAAAAGGTTACAAAAGTCTCCCAGAGTGAAGTGTTCAGAGCCTTCAGAGCTAGAAACATCATTACAAAATAAGGGCCCGGATCCTGGAGCTATCCGAGGTTTCTCATAGTGGAAAAAACATTAGAAAGAGCACACCCTTAACAGGGCTGCCCAGGGATACTTGTTTTGATAGAGAAACTAAGAGAGAACAAATGGCGATGAAACCTCAAAAGAGGATTAGTCTCCCTGGTTTCTACCCTTTTTACCTTTTTCCTGGACGTCCATCAACCCAGTTGAATGGTTCCCCTCTGGAGTGTGATCCATAGGGACCGATTGGAGAGAAGAAACCTGCTTGTGAGATGCTTCCGACCTGGGCGGAGGAGCCGGATCCCCATCAGACGCCGAGTTATCAGATTGATGTGGTCGCTTCATTCCTCCTGGCGGGTTTTCAATTGCTTCTAATCGCTGATTGCAGGTTACCACTAAAGTCTTGGTCCGCTTCCCAACCCTTCGAGGGAGGAGTAAGCACTTCAACTGTCTCTACTGGGCATGAATTAGTGCCCTGCTCCAGTTTCTGGAATCTGGTTATCGACAAATTCTGTAGCCTTCTCGGCGTGCCATCCCTGGGGTTTGGAGTTTCTGTTTGCTGACAAGTCCTGCACCCGAAAGCCGTATTCTCATAATCTAAGATCCGGGTCCAGCGAAAGTTTTTCATCTCCAGAATGATTTTATCCAGTAAACCGCTTCTGATACTGTTCTCCACACAGATTTGGGCATAGGTCAAAAGGCCCACAGCAATCCTATCCTCATCTCTTTAATAAATCTTCCAAGAGCATTCCCAATCTGTTCCAATGTTGCCAAATGCTGTTTGGCAGAAGGACTCAGACTGATATTGTGGTGACAGTCACAGAGATAGGGTTGAAATCCAGAAACCAAGGTGTAACAAAAAGACCTGTTGTTCTAATGTCTTGAAAGAGAATGATAAAGAAGCCTTAGAGCAGAAAGTTACCTCATCGTTTGTCGTTCAAGTGGAGTGAATAATGGATAAAGCTTTGATGTAGTTGGCCAGAAAGCATTATAACGACCAATCACAGCTTGAGATTTGTAGTTTGAGAGTAGGCTCAAAACCTTCGGCTTTGGCGCACTTTCAGCATTGGAATATCATCTGATTTCTCTACAATGTAAGTATTGGATGGAAAGGTTTAAGCCCCTGATGCTGATGATTTGTTTTGGACACATCTTTAAAGGAAAGGGGTTTTGAGGAATAAGGTGCATCTTTTCCTACTGCCCCTCCATGAAAGCGCAGAACCAAAGAAAGAGATGAATCCTTACATTTGCCACAATAAGCTAATAGGTAGTGGTCAACAAGTTGCTTACTAGCCTAGAGCAGTGGTTGTTGGTCCATTGGGATCCCCTCCTTGCAATTCAACTTTAGCTTCAACTCAACAATGGTATTAGAAGAGTTTATTTGCATGGTAATGGTCTTCCTTGCTAGAGACCTTACCATAATTTGGTAATCCCCTGGACTACTTAAGCCTCATGGAGGCGTTTTGTCAAATAGATTGTGAATAAACCGTTGGCTTTGATATCGATCTCGAATCTTGAGCAATGTTTTGGATATCTATTCTTTAATGGGGGCTCTAAAGTGATTTCTACTTCCAACAACCTCCCAAGTCCTAGACTTGCATCTCTGACATAGTCTAGGGTTTGTAGGTCCCTTGTTGGTAGGACATCATTACTATATTGTCTTTTGATTCCTTCCACAACAACAAACAATGGCACTACCCTTCTCTCCATCCTTTTCCATCTTCAGCCCTTTGTAATACAAATAAATGTCGTCCCTTCGGTGTAAGGGTTTCTGCTGGCAATCAATGATGGTGTGCATGACCTTATTTCAGAGGTCATGCTTTCCCTTTGATCCGAAATGGATCATTATATAATTTGTCATCTGTCATGGTACTTTTTGGGTGGAAAAATTAAAGGAATTGGCTTGTCGGGCCCATTTTAGGGGCAAGTCCCAATTTGGTGATTTGGGGTTCAAAAACTTCCAGAGTCAATTTGAAGCATCAAATGACATTTTTTTGGGTTAGAACTTCTTAAATGTAGCTCTAGCCCCTTGAAGCTATTCTACACACTAAAAGCTTTCCAACGGTGTAAAAATCAACTCAATCGAAATTTGTACGTGGAAGTTATGCCTCTCGCAAGTGGACTTACCCTGTTGACCACCATGGTATTGAGTGGATGCCATGTTAGCTCCCATTATGCATATATGTGGGGCTAGTCACATGTGGACTTTCAAGAAGATTATAGAGGGTCCAAAATCCTAACACTGGTTGAGGGTTGACGCATGCAAAAACCTAACTCTAACCATTGACGAGTATCTGGCTATGTTAAAAACTAGGTTGCTAGGAAAGCAAAGGGTTCCATCTTTTTGGGAATGTTATTGTTCCATAATTGAGCAAAGCATCTAATAGTGGGATATTGAAGCATAACATAGGAGATAGAAGGTTCTGTAGCAACCATTCCGACCGCAGTGTCCATGGAAACTCCATAGTGAGTGCCCCTTTCTCTGTACTTGCATTTCATAATTGAGAAAAAGAGAGTAGAGCATAGGGGCCTCACCTTTTAGCTGGGTTTTCTCTTGTATTGGGTTTCCTAGGTCACATCTTATGTTCATTTGTGTGGGTGTGTTCATTTGCTTGTTTCTTTCATTTTGGTTTTAGTTATTTCCATAATTTTGAGTGCTGCACTAGTGCTATTAAATTTGAGATCTAAGGTAATAAACTGAATAATAAAAGATTTCATAATATTGTAAGATTTGTTTTGATGAAATGTTCCAGTGGAATATGTAGTTTACGGATTATATTGGTATAAGCACAGTTTTCCTTGGAGTTTTGTGGGAAGTTGCAGGATCTAGGAATTTTGGCTTAAGAAGTAAATCTTATCACCCTAGCCATGGAAGATGAGTCCAGTCATAACAACCCTCGGGATGAGGCAGTCCAGTCATAACAACCCTCGGGATGAGGCAGTCCAGTTATAACAACCCTCAGGATGAGGCAGAGGAGAGATTTTTGAAGCTGGAAGAACAAGTCGCTAATATCGCAACATGGCCCTCCTCATGGCGGCACTAGAGATCATGTTTGGACCTTTTGGGGAGGTGACTATCTCTAACTTAGAAGTATCTGGGGGGTCTACACAGTCATTTACTAAAACAAGTGATGCTCTTTAAACCTAGGACAATGGATGAGGCTTGTGTGCAAGCATAGTACTTGGAGAATATAGGCAATAAGAAAGGACAACCAAGAGGTTCCAAATAGAAAGACCACCAAGATGCGTTCACGAAGGGGAAAATGAAGTGGAAATGACAAGAAGACAACAACCATTGCATATTAGTGCAAGGATCCAAACAACCATTGCCACCATTGTAATATCGATGGTTATGCCAAAGATAAGTTGTGGAAGCTACATCCAACGCTCAATCCAAAGAACCGTAAGAAGGATACCAAGAAGAAGAACCTGTTAGCCATGGATTCAAGCAACTAGGTAGAGTGCAACTCAGATGTAAATGAAAAGATTGTCTGCACTACATGTAGAAAGTGGTGAACCTGAGTAGCTTTCATAACAATGAAGAGAAGGAGATGACTAAATTCTTCCATATGAAGATCGAGGTCAAGAAGACAAAGGTGGATGCTCTGTTGGATTCTAGTTCACAGACCAACCTCATAGCAGAAGATTTGGCTAGCAAGCTTGGATTGAAAGTTCATGTTCATCCTAACCCATATCCATTAGGATGGGTAAATAATGATGCAGAGCTCAAGGTCACTAAACAGTGTAAGATCAAATTTGCTATAAGTGCAAACTATATTGATGAAGTGGATGTTGATGTATTTCCACTTGATGTGTGTGATGTAGTGTTTGGAAACCCCAACGTGTATATGAGGGATGTATTCTTCATGAGGAGAGCAATCCAGTACCACCTGATCAAGGATGGGAAGACTTTCATCATCAATACACATAAAGGTAAATCCAAGATCTCTTTGGTAAGTGTTAACCAAGCCAAGAAATTGATCAGTTCTACTAGGAAGTTTGTATTACTTTTCTTAAGAGATAATCAACTAGGTGATGAATTGGTAAAAGTAAAGTCATCTCTAGAGGGATGTACTAAAGTGTAGAAATGCCAATTGGCGGAGTTGTTGTAGTATATAGAGAAGTGTTTTAGGAGCCTAAAGGGTTACCACCTAAGAGGGAAGTGGAACATGAGATATAGTTGTTGCTGGACTCCCCATTGCCAAATATTGAGCTATATAGATAGTTTGTCCTGGAAGTAGATGAAGTGAAGAAATAGTTGCAGTGGTAGTTGGAACAAGGAGTACTTCAATCAAGCACCTCACCTTGTGGGTCAACTATCATCACAGTATCCAAGTAGGATGGGACTTGGCAAATGTGTATCAACTACAAAGATTTGAACAAGATCTCTGTCAAGAATCAATTCTCTTCGCCCAGGATTGCTGATTTGTTAGATCAGTTGCAACATGCCAAGTACTTTACCAAGTTGGATCTCAAATCGGGATACCTCCAGGTACGAGTTAAAGAAGACACCTGGAAGATTGCCTTCAAGACAAGGCAAGATCTATATGAATGGTTGGTAATGCCTTTTGGTTTATGTAATGCAACAACTGCATTTATGCGTTTGATGAATGATGTATTGCATCCCTTTCTAGATTTATTTGTGATAGTGTACTTATATGAGATATTGGTTTATAACTATACCTGGGAAGAGCATATCTCGCATCTCATGCAGGTGTTAGAGACTCTGAGAAAGCATCAACTATTGGCTAACCTTAAGAAATGTGAGTTTGCTCAACAGTCATTGGTGTATTTGGGGTATGTGATTGGTGGAGGGGAACTTAAGATAGGTCCCGCGAAGATGGAGGCCATCCTCAAGTGGCTAGTTCCTACTAATGTCACTGAAGTTAGGTGCTTTGTTGGGGCAACTTAGTACCTACATAAGTTTATATCATCCTTTTCAACTGTAGTTGCGCCACTTCATGCCATAACAACTAGTGGTGAGAGTTTCCAGTGGGGGAAGAATCAACGGAAAGCTTTCGATGAGCTAAAACGAAAGATTAATCAAGCACCAGTCCTTGCCTTGCCTAGTTTGCATAAGCCTTTCAAAGTGGAGACAGATTCAAGTGAATATACTATGGGAGTAGTCTTGATGCAAGGCGGTAAGTCGATATGCTATCATTCTGAGATGATTTAAGGTGGAGTCCTAAATTACTTTACATACAATAAGGAACTCTATGCTTTGGTTCAAGCTATTAAGAATTGGAATCACTATTTGATGGGCAAGGAAACCATTATCCACATTGATCACTAGCCATTGCAGTATTTGTATGTCTAGAGTAAGCTTCAACGAACCAGACATTACAAGTGGATGGGGTTTTTGCAGTAGTTTCATCTAGTCATCAAATATAAGAAGGGAAACACTAATAAGTTGGTAGACATGCGTTTAAGGCCACCCACATCCAAGATTACAACTTTGGGAACTCCTATGCACATGGAGCCTTTTAACCATGATGCATACAAAGAGGCATGCACGGGAGATGAGGACTTTAAAGTGGTGTTTTGGCAGCAAATTCGTGTAGAAGAAGGTGACAATAAGGTGGACTATCATCTCCAGGATGGGTTGCTCTACAAGCTAGACAAGTTTCGTGTTCCTAAAGGTGAAAGATTGTAGCTTATTAGAGAGGCTTACACCTCTAAGGTTGCAGGACATTTTGGTGTTGGGAAGACAATTGCCAACTTACCTAGGTACGTGTATTGGTCTAGAATCCAAGAAGATGTAGCTCGATTTGCGTACTTTGTTGTACCAACAATCCTAGTAATAGAAAGCAAGGTTTATACCAACCCTTACTTGTACCAACTAGACCCTGGGATAACATTTCCATGGATTTTATGGGTGGTTTTCCAATAAACAGGAAGGGACATGACTATTTGTTTGTGGCAGTTGATAGGTTTAGTAAGATGTGCATTCTCATGCCTTGTAAAAAGACCATCAAAGAATAAGAAGCAACAATCACGTGCTTTGAAAAGGTTTGGGTGTCCTTTGGGATACCAATGAGCATCATCTCAAATAGGGATATCAGATTTCCTAGTGCCTTTTGGACTACACTTTGAGAGAAGACGGACATCAAGCTAAAGAGATCTACAACTTTCCATCCACAAACAAATGTGTAGACATAAGTATTCAACATGATATTGGTTCAATTTTTGAGGGGTTACAATTAGAAGCATCCAAAGACTTGGGATGAAAATTTGATTTATATTCAACACTCTTATAATAGAGCGGTCCACATTTCTATTGGTAAGTTCCTTTTGAAACTTGCTTTGGGTATTTGCCACCTCCTCCCTTGGATGTTCTATATGGATAGCAAGGAGGAGTGATGGAAGACATCATAAGAGATGCATTAAAAGCAAAAAAATTGTTGAAAAGATTAGGCAGATCCTTTTGCAAGTACAAGAGACATTAAATAAGTAACAAGAAAAGTATAAGGCTCGACATGATCGACATAGAATTGAGAAAACATTCAAGGTGGGAGACATACTTTGGTTGCATCTAAACAAAGAAAGGTTATAGGGTCCTATTAAGAAGATCAAGGCTCTACGGTGTGGTCCTTTTGAAGTATTGGAGAAGGTGGGTGATAATGCATATATACTCAGTCTACCCTCGTATATGCGCATTTACTTAGTGGTAAATGTGGAAAATCTCAAACTCTATGAGCCTTCTATGTTGAATAAGGAAATTGATGAGTAGGTCCTACCTACTGTAGAGGACTTAGCACCATAAGCTCAACTAGAGTTGGCAGAAGATATAGTTCTGTAGACGAAGTCCAAAACTGCTAGATAGGGGTAGCATGAACTCTGGTAGGTTGGGTTGAAAGGGCAATTTCTAGGCAAGGCCAAATGGTACTTGAGGGAGAAGGTCAAGGAAAAATTTTCACCTCATTTAGTAAAAACCGTGGACCAAAAGCTTCCCTAAATAGGAGGTATGATCCATAATGTATCATTATAGAATTTGTCATCTATCTTGTTACTTTTTGGGTGGAAAAATTGGAGGAATTAACTTGTAGGGTCCATTTTAGGGGCAGGTCCTAGTTTGGTGATTTAGGGTTCGAAAACTTCCAGAGCTGTTTTGAGGCATCAAACAACACTTTTTAGTGTCAAAACTTTCCAAGCTTAGCTCCTAGCCCCTCAACGTTGTTCTACACACTGAAAGGTTTCCAATGGTGCAAAAATCACCTTAATTGGAGTTTGTATGTGGAAGTTATGCCTCCTTAACCTACCTTATTGAACACCATGGTATGGAGCGGATGCCGCATCAACCCCCATTACGCACACATGTGGGGCTAGTCACCTATGGACTTTCAAGAAGATTCTATAGGGTCCAAAACCCTAACACTAATTGAGGGTTGAGGCATGCAAAAACCCTAACCCTAGGCGGCTATCAGGCTATGTTAAAAACTGGGTTGGTAGGTAAGGATGGGATTCCTGTATTTTGGTAATGTTCTTGTTCCATAGTTGAGCAGAGCATCTAGGGGTGGGATATTGAAGCATAATAGAGGAGGTAGAAGATTTTGTAGCAGTCATTTAGGCCAGAGTGTTCATGGCAACTCCATAGCCAGAGTGTTCATGGCGACTCCATAGTGGATACCCCTTTCTTTGTACTTGCACTTCATAACTTAGAAAAAGAGAGCAGGGTATAGGCCTCACCTTTTAGCAGGGTTTTCTCCCATATTGGGTTTCCCAGGTCACATCTTGTGTTCATTTGTGTGAACAGTGTGTTCATTTGCTTGCTTCTTTCATTTCAATCCCAATTATTTCCATAATTTTGAGCGATATGCTAGTAATATTAAATTTGATATCTAAGGTAATAAACTACATAATAATAGATTTCAAAATATTGTAAGATCTGTTATGACAACTGTTCCTGTGGAACATCCATAACGGTTTATAGATCACCCTTCTTGATAGTGGCCTTGACGATATCTATAGGAAGCTTGTGAAGATTGCCCTTGATTCCTTTCATAGAGATTATATACAAGTTCTTCAGTCTTTTGTTGTCTGTACAGTGCACCATGGTTGCCACTGGTAGACCCAGTAACATCTTGAACTTGTTCCTTGTACTGCCTCCATGACTTCTCTTGTACATGGATCCATGGAGAACCTATTTATTTCTCTTCCATAACACAACAACATTGCAAACCCTCATGTTGACTATTTTTCCCAAAGACCAAATTCCCATCTAAAATTTTGTGTTAGTCAATATGGAAAGATGGTTTTTGATACCCTATAGAGCAACCATTCCTTTTTAAACTAATGATCGATTAAAGAGTTCTATCTACGCTGGGTTTACTACTCATAACTCTTTGAATATCTAAAATTATATGTTAGTCAATATGGAAAGATGGTTTTTGGTAGACTATAGAGCAACCATCCTATTTAAACTAACGACCAATTGAGAGATTTATCCATGGCGAGATTTACTGCTCACATCAATTAATACAATCACTCCACTGTTATAAATGCAATTTAGAAGAAGGAAGAGTCCAACAAAACTTTTGGCATACCTATAATGAGGATTGGCGTCGCCAATGTTTTCGTAGGAAGCCACCATCAAGCTGAGAGAAATATCTAGCACAAGATTCGAACTTGAGAGTTCCCAATTTGACATTGTTGATGCTTTGAAATATCCCTTGGCCTACACAAATAAAATAGATGTGGGTCGTTAAACTTCAAACCGTAGGCTTCCATGTCGGATTCGTGTTTATTTTTTCCTCAAAATCACGGTGTTGAAAACAAAATTTCCAAATCATGAATATTAGTGGGATTGGAGTCGTGAAGAGTGAAATTCTTAAACTTGCTTGTTATACATGATTTTATGTCCTTGTTGTTTTGTATTAGGAGCATAGAGCTTTGCAATTTTTGAAGATATCTCTTGGTTCTTTCAGTTCAGTGTTAGACTAATAGGAGAAGATAAAATAAACGTAAGACTTTCTAAACTCTTAGTCACATGTATGGTTCAATGTGTTCATCAGCATGGAGATGTGGATCATCCAAGGCACATTAGCATGGTATACTCCTTTTGTTTGCTCGAATCGAGGTTTGGAACTTAACTTATACTTAGGAGGATAGATGGGGTGATTCAGGTGAGATCAATTGCATATCCAACTTTCTAGCCGAATGAACTAAAAGATTCATGTTTGGTTTGGGAAGAGAAACTATGAACTTGTGAAATTTGTGAATAGGTAATCTACTTTCATTAAGTAATCTATTAGATAATTGTAAACAAAAAATATTGAATACTATTCAAAATTCAGAAGAACTATATAAAGGAGCTATTGATAAGCTTGAGAAAGCTTGTTAAATCGACGAACACTAAAAGGTCTAGTGTTTCTTTAATATTCTTCTATTGGCCTAACTTTGTATCCAGAGAGATCTTTAGAAATTGGAAAGTCCTATGCTCCCAATACAAAACAACAAGGACATAAAATCTTGTAACTTTGTATCGAGAGAGATCTTTAGAAATTGGAAAGTCCTATGCTCCCAATACAAAACAACAAGGACATAAAATCTTGTATACCAAGAAAGTTTAAGAATTTCACTGTTCACATCTCCAATCCCGTGCAAATTCAATTTGGAAATTCTGTTTTCAATGCCATGATTTTGAGGCAGAAATACACTTGAATTTGACATGGAAGCCTAGGGTTTGAAGTTTAATGACCCACAACATCTATTTTATTTGTGTAGGTCAAGGGAGATTTCAAACCATCCACGACGGTAAATCAGGACCTTCTAGGTTCGATTCTTGTGTTGGTACTCATTCTTAGCTTGGTGTTACTTTCCTACACAAGTGTTTGCATTGTCGATATGCCCCTTTATATACAAGTCTTAGGGGTCAACATAAAAATCCCTCCACAAGTCAACGTCAAATTAGACTTCTTGTGGGTATGAAGCCCCAACTCAAACCCACAAACCCACGGGGAGTATTTTATGGAATGGAATTCCTACACAGAGATATGCCATTGTATTAAGAGATCTTGTGACATCACATAGATAACAACCACAAGTCATGATGTTAGTACCTAAGTGGGGGAGGATGCTATCACATCAACTCGAGGATAATTTAGTGTTTTGCAAATTGCAACACTTAATTTGATTATGGGAATAGAAGGATTACAAAGGGATTGGAACAAATGTATTTTGGGAAATAAGAATCTAAAGCTTACAATTAAATATAAGTGAAGGCCATCTACTTGTAATGGAAATAATAAGTGAGAAGTTAATATACAATAATTGTCATCTCAAGCTTGCTTGGAACTTCTATAATTTTTCTTTTTTTGAAAAATATGTCTTGTATTTATAGAAAAATATTTACAAATGATAAAGCAAAAAGTGGAAGGGTAGACAATGGACATCATAACCTCTTCTGGAATGCTACTAATGCTGAGATAAAATCAGAATAAGCCGTGAGATCTAGAGATGGAGCATCTTTGATCAATATAATGCCCCTAGTTAGCTAGATGTTGATGGCATACCTCATCTTGCCACATGGTTCAAAAAATAGACAATGAGATAACCTTGTGATCAAAAACACATTTACACCTAATCTTCCATAGAATGAAATTTGAATAAAGCTGAAATCCCTAAGTATTGCCATATCCCAGAAAAGGTAGTATGAAAGAGAGAATGACAATCTCCAAATAATGTAGCATGCTAAAGAACCCTGCCTTAAAGTAGAACTTAGTACTGATCCAATAGGTATCTCCAGCATCATTTGGCAAACAGATACCCTGAAAATGTGCTTCACAGACTTTGAGCTATGATAGATAGGACAAAAGCTGTTAGAGAGCCCACTTTTGGCCAACTGGGCCTTTGATGGGATCCCTTTATACATCACCAACCAAGAAAACACCATCAACTTATAAGAAAGTCGAACGCACCAAATGCTATAGAGTTTGCACACCAATTATCTTTGGATTTGTGGGAACTTTAATATTTGCTAGCATGCCAATTGGTATTTTTAATTCTTTTATTGTTAGGTCATGTGAACTGAAAGTCATGGATGGCCTGTAAAAGGTTTTTTTTTTGGTGCATTAACAATGCCAATTGGTATATTTAAATTCTTTTATTGTTAAGTCATGTCAACTAAAAGTCGTGGATGGCCTGTAAAAGTGTAATCAACTATAACAAATTGGTAGATGACTACACTAATCTAACATGATAATGGATCTTCTATTACTTTCTCATGAGGGACAATCTTGCTTTTAGTGCTTCAACTTATAGTTTTACAATGATTCCATTTGATATTGATGCTTTAGTAAGAAGTTTTCGCCCACTTATAAAGAAGGTAGTGGAAAATCAATGGACATACACAAAGAGTAATATTATGAGGAAGGGAGTTGACAACATTTTGGAGCTCTTCAAGACTGGTATAAGAAGATGTAGTGTGGATTGGGGTGACAACTTGGATGACATGCTAACAGCATGCTTTGCTTAGTTAGTAGTTGAGATTGAACATGGTCTACCGAAATGTTTTTATTCAGAGGTTGGAAGTTTTGTTTGCTGGTGATGGAACATTCTCGGACATGAAATGAGCAATAGAGAGGTGTGTTAACTCTGGATGATTTGATTCACTAAGATGTTCATTAGTTCAAAATGTCCAAAAGAAGGCATAGTGTAAGATCCCCTTGGCACCATGCTTATGTTGTAACATGCCAAGAAAACATGAAAGTCGTGGTAACTTGCTCTTACGAGGTAAGGGAGAACAAAAAGAGGAAAACTAACTCTTATGGTGTCACCTCAAAAGAAGGGTAGGCCATGCACATTAGCTCTCCACCAACCATTACTCTCCCATGTAAGCCTCTCATTGAGATTGTGAGGGAGGAACTCATGGTGTGTATGCAAGATATACATGCATGAGAGGAGAGCAAAAAAAGTGGGCAGCCATGGGAGAGCTTGGCACCACATGAAAACTATCTTACCTGTTAGCTTTTACAAAGTAGCTTACACTTTGCATAACTTGTGTAGGGGTTATCCCCATGACCATTATGCTTGTAAGCTGTTAGTCTCTCTCATGAGGGGATGACAACGGATGAGAAATGCAGAGGGTTCATTGCTACATGTTGAATTTGTAGCTTTGGGCAAGTATTCTCATGTGCCCTAGGTGTTGGGCATGTGGAAATTGTCGTGGACACCACAGTATACTCTTCATTTGAAGAAAACTGCCATTGGAATGAAGCTGGGGCCTTATGGGTTTGGTGGTGGGCTTTGTGGGTTTGAGTTGGGGCTTCATACCCACAAGAAAGTCTAATTTGATGTTTACTTGTGGAGGGATTTCTATGTTGACCCCTAAGACTTGTATATAAAGGAGAGAGGTCATTGTGACATTTCGTATTGTGTAGAGTGTGTGGAGACATGATGGAGTTGGCATAAGTGAGTCTGCACTTGTGCCAAGGAGCTTGGTGATCTTAGCAAAGGAATGTCTGTAACTCTGGCAAATCTAGCCTAGGAAGGAAGAAATCGAGCGAATTGTACTGAGGTTTTCGTACATGTACGCAGGTTGCAGGAAGGTGAATTGTGTATGTATGCGGGTTGCAGTGGGCACAATCACGTATGTACGTAGGTTGCAGAAGGGACAATCACATACATTTGTATAGAGTTTATGGGCAGGAGCAGGTCTGTACACGCTGACGTTAGCAACAGTGCATGTGATGTTAACATGCGATACAAGTGGTCTGCAACATATTTGTGGGTAGAGGAAATTTCCAGGGATTTGATGAGGTTTGGTTTTCTAATTTTTCTGGTTATTGGAGGACAAGGTTGTTCTTAGATTCTAGTGGATTTGTATTCGCTGGGAGGGTTGGTTTTGCTCCTAGAATTTCTAAAATTGATAAAATTACATAACATAAATTTTGTATCTCATGTGTTTGATGATTCATCTCTGATCTTGTTGTTTTCGTTGCATATATTTTCAGTCAATAATTTTTTGTGTAAAATTGTTCAGTGATAACAACTAGGGTTTACTGTTAGCTCACTAGGAAGTAATTTTCAGATTTGAAAATTAGTCACATAGAGTTGCATGTGAAAATTGACATGGTATCAGAGCCTGGGATCATCCTTGAGACACATAGCTGCTACAAGTGGTTGCAGATTTTGTTTCTGTTCGGACAAGTCATAGGTGATAGCTTTGAGAGGGAGCTGAAGCAACGTTGAAGATTTAGCTATGAGAGGAAGCTACAATGCTGTTTCAGGTGGCAACAGGTTAGATGGTCTCTGGTTTGAGACATGGAGCAGACTATCCAGATGAGGAGTTGTGGACTATTACAACTCGGTGGTATGGTAGGTTGGGAGTTTTGGTGGATTGGTGGAGAGCTCGGATCACAACATTATGTTGTGTGGTAGGTTTCAAACCTTGTGGATGGACTTCTAGTGGCTTGTCATGGTGAGTTGCGATGGGTTCAGCTTGGGTGCTTTGGCACGGACGAGATGGCTTCGTGTGTATGTCAGGTTGACGAGATAGAGTCTTCATTGGGCTGAAGAATTGCACATTGTCGAGGTATGACAAAGTATGAGGCATTTGACCCAGGAGGATGAGGACACTTATAGAGATGAGTTATTGAGGTCTAGGCACTGAGTGTCCATCTGCAGCTCGGGATTGTTCAGAGAGAGGACACATGTTTAGTTGCAGTGTGTGCGTAGACACAGATTTTTTGGTGACTTGGATGATGGACTTGGGCAAAAGTTCATTGAATGGTCGTGACTTGGGTAAGCAGGATGCTTGCCTTGGAGGATTGCATGGTTGTTAGGTAGTTAGAGAGGTAGTGGGGGGCCCCAGAGGGCCCATAATGATAATAATGGAGGTCATTCAATGTAAGGTGGATTAGGTCAACTATATTATTAAATAAGACCCACTATGGTAGTTAGATATAATAAATGGGTAGTTAGATATAATAAATGTAAGAGGACTTCTTAAAAGGTTCTACTTCTAGAAGATTCCTCTTCTAGAATGTTCTCAGGTGATGGTAGCACTATATAAAGGGGTTCAAGCAATGTAAGGGGATATGAAAAGAAATATTGTATTTGGAGCGGTAGCTCAATAGGAGGATGCCCCCTCGAAGAGGCAAGTGAACAGGAGAAGATTCCTTTCATAATATGATCCATTGTATGGTGTTGCCCTACCTCAAGGGTTATAGTAATAAAATAGATTTTGCATATTGTTCTTTTATATTGCTCTATGGATCTATTGTGCATTCAATATTTGTGGTGATTATATTTGTAGATCTATTCAGGTTCTTAACAAGTGGTATCAGAACACTTTTCTTGGCAGACAATGTGGGCAAATATTTTTTATTTTTGTAGATTTTTTTGTTCGGAGAAGAAAAAAGAGGGCCGCGACATTCCAGAAATTTTCGGTATCTTTCTGTGTAAAATTTGCAGAAACAGGTTGTAGATTTGAGTTCCTCTCAGAAAAACATCCAAGTTGAAAAAAAAATCGTTCGAAACGGAGTCCGGGAAGTCAAGATATTGAAGTTTTAAAATCTGCAATTTTTTCAGGGTTTTTTTTCTGTGGATGGCTGCGCGATTTTTATTTTATTTATTTCCGTAGCATCTGGAGGCCAAATTTGCCCAAACAAATTACAGATTTGAGTTCCTCTCATAATTTCACTCAATTTAAAAAAAAAATTAGTTGAAATGGAGTCCGGGAAGTGAAGTTATGAGCATTTTAAATTCAACAATTTTTCATGGTTTTTCTGGAAAACGCCGCGATTTTCTGCAGTACTTTATTGTTCTATTTTTTGAGTTCTTTCGTAACGGCGGCGGAACTGCAGAGTTCATAAATTTTCATAGGGTGCTCAGATGGCTATTTCTTCTCAAAACCTCAAAGAAATTCTACAGATTACTGAAGCATTCAAAGCCCAATTGTCTGACACATTGAATGACAAATTGGATGGCTTTGTAGATGGCCTCACAGACGGCCTTAATGATAGTTTTCGTAGTTTTCAAGATTCATTGGACAACATGCAGGAGATATTTCTTATGGAGGACCCTGGGGATGAATATAATCAAGAAATATATGCTTGGTATAATTTTAAGGCCGATTGCGATGATTGGTATATGGATAGCTGTCATTTCTTGGATGACAACCACTTCCATATTTTATTTGATAACTCTACTCCACCTTCTGTAGAGAACATCAATGTCCCACATCATGAGCTAGTTACCAGCGTCCAACTTTCATATTCTACAATGGTATTGTTCCTTCCAGATTCATCTTTGATCATTTCTCACTATGTGGATGGATATTCTTATTTGGATCCACATGATAGGTGTCAGTATTGGGAGCATCATTTTCAGTTGGTTATTGGGTGCCGATATCTTCCATGTGGGGTTCACATGAGCAATTGGACATGGGACCCTGGTTTACAATGGCGGTTGGACTACTTCAACATGGTGGCTTTCATTCCTCAATGGGACCCTGGTTCTCTAGTCTACTTCAACACTATGGTCCACACTTATCCATGGGACCCTGGTATATGGTTGTACATCAAGCGTTGAGGACAACGCGTTCATAAGGGGGATGGAATGTTAGGTAGCTAGAGAGGTAGTGGGGGGCCCAGAGGGCCCATACTGATAATAGTGGAGGTCATTCAATGTAAGGTGGACTAGGTCCACTATATTATTAAATAAGGCCCACTATGGTAGTTAGATATAATAAATGGATAGTTAGATATAATAAATGTAAGAAGACTTCTTAGAAGGTTTTACCTCTAGAAGATTCCTCCTCTAGAATGTTCCTAGGTGATGGTAGCACTATATAAAGGGGTTCAAACAATGTAAGGGGATATGGAGAGAAGTATTGTATTTGGAGCGGTAGCTCAATAGGAGGATGCCCCCTCAAAGAGGCAAGTGAATAGGAGAGGATCCCTTCCATAATAGGATCCATTGTATGGTGTTGCCCTACCTCAAGGGTTTGATAGTAATAAAAGAGATTTTGCATATTGTTCTTCTATATTGCTCTGTGGATCTATTGTGTATTCAGTATTTGTGGTGATTATATTTGTAGATCTATTCAGGTTCTTAACAATGGTTCTTATACAGTGGGAACCATCGACACATGACAGGGGCATAGGATTTGTTCGTGAGCTTCACAGTGCCTGACTCAAGTATGTACAAGGAGTTTGGTATGAGGACCATGCATTTAGTACAGGGATTTGGAGTAGTGGTATTCTTGATGGAGTCAGGGGATGTGTTGCGAGTGAAAAATGTGCTATGGGTGCCAGGAGTGTGTTCTTAGCCTCAACGATTGAGGATTAAGGCTATGCAGTGTTGTTCTGGGATGGACATGTGTTATTGGATGCCTAGAGGATCTAGCCCAGGCACAACATTGGTCCTTGAGTTAGAGAGGGCAAAGTATATAGGCCGATGGACTAACCTATGTGTGTTGTGACCAGCAGGAGCAGAGAGACAGATGAGGAGGAGCAGGTAGCTCCACTTGTGGTGAGCCAGGTGGCCCCACCAGCAGCACAAGTACAGAGGGAGCAGGTAGCTCCACTAGTGATACAAGCTCAGAGGGAGTTAGTAGACTAAGAGGGAGTCCGACTTCAGAGGGAGTTAGGAGGCTCAAAGGGAGAGTTAGTCGCTCAGTGGGAGCCAACCTTAAGGTCCAAGTGGGAGAGAGGCATCTTCCAAGATTGTTAGGAGGGTGTCATGGGTGGAGATGACTAGATAGGAGGCTCAGGAATAGGAGGCTTCTAGGAGCAAGGTGTCTTCTAGGAAGGGATCATGCCAGACAATAGGATTTGCTTCAGTGACCGTGGGTGCAACCAATCATGCGGATTGGAGAGCATCTGTGGTAGCGGATCGAGTGCGAAAGACAAAGCTACTCCTCGTGTGGGAGACAAAGCTATTTCCAGGTGATTGTGGAGTGTGGTGAGAATACCTCCCACGATAAGAGGGAGTGTTGATTTTTGTAGCTTTGGGAAGGTATTCTCATGTGCCCTAGGTGTTGGGCATGTGGAAATCGTTGTGGGTACCACATTAAACTCTTCATTTGAAGAAAATCGCCATTGGAATGAAGTTGTGGCTTCATGGGTTTGGTGGTGGGATTTGTGGGTTTGTGTTGGGGCTTCACACTCACAAGAAAGTCTAATTTGATGTTGACTTGTGGAGGGGCTTCCCCACTTGTATATAAAGGAGAGAGGTCATTGTGACATTTCATATTGTGTAGTGTGTGGAGACATGATGGAGTTGGCATAAGCGAGTCTGCACTTGTGCTAAGGAACTTGGTGATCTTAGCAAAGGAATGTCTATAACTCTGGCAAATCTAGCCTAGGAAGGAAGAAACTGAGCGAATTGTATAGAAGTGTCCATATAGGTTTTCGTACATGTAGGCGGGTTGCAGGAAGGCGAATCGTGTATGTACGTGGGTTGCAGTGGGCAGAATTGCGTATGTATGTAGGTTGCAGAAGGGACAATTGTGTACATCCGTACAGGGTTTCTAGGCAGGAGTAGGTCCATATATGTTGATGTCAGCAGCAATACAGGTGACGTCAACAAGTCGTACAGGTGGTCTGCAACACATTTGTGGGTAGAGGAAATTTCCAAGGATTTGTCGAGGTTTGGTTTTTTGATTTTTCTGGTTATTGGAGGACAAGGTTGTCCTCAGATTTTGGTGGATTTGTATTGGCTGGGAGGGATGGTTTTGCCCTCAAAATTTCTGAAATTGATAAAGTTACAAAACATAAATTTTGTGTTTCACGTGTTTGATGATTCATCTCTGATCTTGTTGTTTCCGCCACATATATTTTCAGTAAAAAATTTTCAGTGTAAAATTGTTTAGTGATAACAGCTAGGGTTTACTGTTAGCTCACTAGGAAGCAATTTTCATATCTGAAAATTAGTCACATAGAGTTGCATGTGAAGATTGATACTACAATGTGAGATTTGAATCCTTATCCCAACAAGGAGGCTAGCAAGGCAAGGTGCATGTTGTAGAAGTAATGATCGATTGCTAAAGTTTTTGTTGACATGCTTTGGCAGGAGGGTTTTGTCTACCATATTTGTCATTAATCTTGCTATATGTAGGATGGCAAGGAATTGTGCTTGTTGCTGCTATATGTTGACGAATTACTGAAGTTTCTGCCACGAGACTCTCATATGCAAGGCGAGGAGGTTAGCATGTGAGATTTTTCCACTATATTCTATCTATAATCTTGTTGTAGGAAGTAGGTTGACAAGAAAGTGTGCATGTTGTTATATTTTGATAAATTACTGGAGACAATAGTAGAATGAGCTATTTGCTTAAAATTGCTAGAAATTGTAATAGAGCTAGCCATAAGCCAAAGGAAGAGAGGACTGGAAGATGTGCATTTGTGTGCACCACTTGGGATGACATGCCTTGGCTCGGGGTCAACTTTCGAGGAGGAATGCTAATGGGTGAGAGGTGAGTCAATCTGTTAGCAATGGTTTCTATTGCCATTTCCAACTACAAGGTAAGTATTCTTGTAACTTATGATGTTAGATCTCTTTATTTTGAGGGCAATGGTTTCCATTGCCATTTCCAACTATAAGATATGTATTCTTGTAATCTATGATGTTATCTCTCTTTATTTAGAGGAAATGAATTGCGAAGATGTTATGCTCAGCTGTTCAAAAGAATATATGGATTAATGGGATTTATGGAGTACTTGATTGTGCATGTGATTTTATGATTAAGTATGAATGATTGTACTTGTGACTCTAAATCCTCTGCTATAATGTCGTTGGAATAGATTATTTTATGTCTGAAATGGCCGCTGTTCTTATATGCATAAGCATTGTGATGTTTTGTGTTGCGTTTAGATACACAAATGAATATATATCTACTCATAATGAACTCTTAGTATCAAAGCAACTTGAGGATGAGCAAAGAAAGAGAACTTCATGGTGGGAACTGTACCTTATTCCTAAGAACGAAAATTTATGTACACTACAATAGGGCTAGGTTTCGACAATAGAGGCCTTTGGGAAATAGAAACTTAAGCTGCAATCTCTACTTATATTTAGAAGGAGATATGATAATTTTATTAGTGTCTGTAAATGACCAAAATAGTAGGTCAATGGGACTAAGAAGTATCAATTATAATAAACTCTGGGAGTGCAAAATCGATGGTGCAAAAAGCATAAAATAAAAGATATAAGTGACAAGTAATACGACAAAGAAAGAGAGAGCCACTATATGTCACTAGGAAGAGATGAGAAAGTAGAGAGTGTGGAGAAGAAGTATTTGTTGTCGCATCAATCACTGATAAGACATCGATACATTGCTTGATTATGTGATCTATAAACCACCCTAGATATTCCAATGGTTGGCTCACCAAAATAGATCTATAGCTACGATGACTATAGTGAGATTATGTTTGACTAATCCTTTTGTATTTTTTTTGATTTTACATGAAATAAAACAAAACAACCAATTTCTTTAACTACTCTGAAAGGAAAATAGAACAACGATAACAAAGACACATTAAAACACAAAATTCATCCTTGCCTTTTGTCTTCTTATACTATGGAGATTACGATACATATTACAACGTTGCTCAAGCTTGTTGTGAAGTGATGAGACATTATGGTATTTTACAGTCTTCTATAATATGCTTCTCTTTCTCTACTCTATTAGTATCTCCACTTTCTCTCCTCTATCTTCATCATGGTTAGTGAAAAGAGAGTTTATAATTTAGCCAAATTAGTCAAAGGATTGAATTAAGCAAAAACCCAATAAGTTTAACTTCTTGTAAACACAAAATATGAACACCAAAAACATCTCTTACTCTCAAAACCATGCACTTGCAATAGTGGTTAGTGAGTCACTGGACACTTCATGATACTATCTTCATTGAGCACCTTCAAAAAGAAAATCCATCTCCTTACCTTCATGCCCAGATATAATATCAAAGGGGTTTGGAGAATTCGCAATATGCTTTTTGGGTCAAAAAGAATCATTCAAATTCTTGTTTTTGGACTTCTTATGAGAGTCATTGCACATAGTTTTCTGAGAAGCAATCAACTTCATGGGTGGAGACTGGACCTATCACCCTTGCCTCCCATCCCACCACAGAGTAGTGGGTTGGGAATAGCTAGGATGGTCCTTCGCCACAACAGAGCTAGCGGGCTTCTTGGGTTGAACAATGGTCTCGGACTATTGGGCTTGGAGGATCTTCTTTTTTAACCACTTTCAACTATCAATCACTTTTTGTATGCAGTTGAGTGTGCGTGGTTTGGCCAATAGGGACAAGGGGGTTATATTTCGTTAACAAAGGACAATGTTTTATTGTGGTGGTGGATTTGACACTTGAAACATGTGTTTGGGAGATTGATATATCACACTAGTTGCCAAATAACACATACTCTTGCCTCAATGAATACAAATTCTTTTAAATCCTTGGGGATGCCAACCTTAAGGTGTGGCTGAAACTCCTCTTTGACTCGTTGAAAATCCCCTTTGGATCATGGAAAATTAAATTGTCGATTGGGGTTGAGATATGTTCTAAAAAAGCTTACAATTGCACAAGGAGAACTGGGAATTCTACCCAGATTAGGAAATACAACTTGGTGGACTCTCAATGGGGAACTCCTCATGTCATTCGACAAAAATAACCAAAGTGTTTTGACACATCTAGGGGCCACAAGAAACTACTTCATAAAAGTGATTTTTTCCTTAAATGAAAACTAAGAAATCCCTTAGGCTACGTATGGAGTTACAAATACATCCATAGTGTCTCCAAGTCACTTTGGCCCAGGCTTTAATTGTCGACTCTAGGTAAATTCACCCTACAAAATAACCCGATAGTGTGTGCTTTTTCATCATATTATAGATAGAAAAATATCCATAATCATGAATATCAACATGAGCTTCATCATGAGGGAATTCAATACCTCGTGTATCACCTTCAACAAGAGCTTCCAAGGGGCCTTGGGAGGAGTGATGTTGGCTTGTTTCGCGATCAAATTATGATATCTATTATGCTTTTTGGTGATTATGTGATTCTCTTGGCCTCATCCCTAGAGGGCCTATAGAGACAACTGGACACATTGGCCCTTTTCTGTGATCTTTCGTAGTTGATGGTTAGCTCGAGTAACACCAAGGTTATGATCTTCAATAAGTTGAAGAAGGTGCTCTCAGATTGTCATTTCTTCTTCATAGGCGAAGAGATCAAGATCACCATTGCTTATATATACTTGGGGATATAGTTTTCAAGGCCTTGTTTCAGTTTGAGGTATGCTCTTTAGCCACATGTCCACAAGGGCAATAGGTCCTTAGGTGTACTCAAGAGACATTGTTTTTGGCACCATTTCTAGGACATATCATCCAAGATGTTTATCGTGGACTCTATTATTTGATTCACAGTTCTTTATGGTTTAGAGGTCTGGGGGCCTTGTTTGCTCGAGTTCGATTGGGCCACTACTAAGAGGGTTTAGACCCTTCTCCTTTGATGCATTATTAGTGTTGGAAACATAATCCATTAGGGTTACCAACGCGAAGGAATATGAATTGTCACAGGCTATGAACTGTCATTAGGATTCCAAGGGACCTTGGAAGACGAATCCAAAGGTCACATCATTGTATATGTGTATCGTATCTTTAATAAAATGCAATCTCACGCTTATCTTATTTGCGTCTGCCAACAGTGGTACCAGAGCCGTCTCAGTTTTGAGGCTTGAATTAAGCTATGGTAGTCTTCCATAGCTGAGTCATGCAGAAACACATTATTCCTTGGGTGGTTTTTCTCTTCGCTTGCAGAAAACGCCTATGTATCCTTGCAAGTTTGTCTTGTCTATCCTGGGAACTCATTTCGGTGTCAGAAATGTCTGCCTCTACACTCTGGTCGATTACAATCTGCGTTACAGTCTGCCATTTTGCAATTCCAATCTGCATTAATCTGTCGTTAGGGTTTCCTCATGTCTTGTCCATTTCCCGCTCCTACTCTCGGACCTTGTGTGTAAAAAAAAATTGACAGCCTGCTCAAACGCTTGGGATATAGATGTCCACTACCAAAGAATTGATAAGCGTGAATGTACTCTCGGACCTTGTTTGTAAAGACACCCTAACTCACGTCTCTCTTAGCACAAGTTTATCGAAAATCTAATATGCCAAGGTTATTGATAAAACAAGGGTAAATCTTAGGAATCGAAGCATGAAGCCCCGGTGTCAAGTCCGTGGCCTTGCTAGAGTCATTTTCGCTTGAAGAGGGCCGAGGGTAGGGAAGAATTTATCCATGGTCAACACGTTGCGCCAAACAGCTTCATGCACGAAGGGGTGACGATTCATTGTTTTATCAAGCAACAAAGGTGGAGTATAGGAAGGGCCACCCGGAAGTCATTCTCTAATGGTCTGATTCGCTACCTTATCAAGCAACTCTGCAATAGCACCAAGTGCCCATTTATGAGACGTTGTAGATCACACATCATAATCCTTGACTTTCCAAAATTGTCGGCATACTCCAATCTGTACAACTCTGAATTTGCATTCTAAGCAATTTGTGAGGATTTAGCTCCTGTGTTTGAATCCTTGCAAACATGAGTTCTTAAGGTGCAAAGGGCAGTCGTGGGAACGCCTAGTCTACAAATAATTTGCCTCTGCTTCCAGATTAGTTTTCTTATGCTCATTTAATGGTGTTGGCGCTCATTATTTGGATCGACTAAAGCATACAGTATCATATTGACAATCTCTACAACATTATTTGGTGCCTAAATCTACAAGATTTTTCCATTGATTTTAGTGTGTTGAGAAGCATTGCTTTTGTGGTTGTTAAAACCGAGTTTCGTGGATCTCTATGCCCACTTACTACGCATGCCAGTTTAAACACTGTGAGATGTGGTAGCAAATTTTTTCCAACAACTACGTGATAGGTAAGTCTCTGCACCAAAGCTTTTGGATAGAATAAAGCTTCCATAGTTCTTCATTCACCTCAAGTAAAGCATCAATGGCGCCATGAACGAAGATTATCAATGGCGCCATGAATGAAGATTATACATCTAACAAAGAAAATTGTTTGAGTATTCACCACTGTGCTTTGCCTCCTGCATTGCCATGGGAACCTGTCTTTTTGCAAGTTGAATTTCTTGTAAACGGGTGCATTTTCGGTAGAAGCCGCCACAGGTGCATTTTCGGTAGAAGCCGCCACAGGTGCATTTTCGGTAGAAGCCGCCACCCTCTATTTGCTGTCTATTTGTTGTTTTCATTGTAAAGTTAGGGTGGAGTTGCAAGAAACCCTGTGACATCTATTTCTGTCTTTAAAATGCCTCGGGTGGAGGTACTGTTAGAGTTATTGAACACCCTAATCCTCTCCTCTGTAGATACTACAATCACCGTGGACAAAGAAACTCTACAGTCTGTTGTAACATGCTTGCAAGTTTCACAAGCAAAAGCAACACTGCTGAAACTCAGACCCGACTTCTTCACGATGCACTTCAACGAAAGCATCTTCGACAACATTCTGAACCAGTCCTTGTTCAGAACCAGTTCTTATTCTGAACCAACAACCAACGCAACAAACCATCATAGAGCAAGCCCCAGATTCAAGTAGAGAGAAAGATCGACTTCCTCTTTCCAAGCGGATCATCAGACGTTGGGAAGAAATCAAGCATAACAAGCGCAAAACCCATATCGGATATGAAAAGGAAGTCACCCTTCATATTCTGGATTACACCAAGCCTATCCAGTTTTAGAATGCTAGACTGTTGCAAGAAAGTTCATATTCACCTGCTCCAGTTCAAGAGCAGATCTCGAAATGCCAACATTGTCAGCGAGTTGGCCATGTTGAAGACCAATGCTTCGATCTTCATCCTTGCGAGCATTATGGACAACACAATCATCATTCAAACACGTGTTTTAAACACAAGACAATTGCAAGAGTAAAGAACCATTATGGGTGGATCACTTCTTGGCGATGGTCATCGATAGCCAAGAAGATATGTCAGTCATACCAACGAGTCCATTCTCGAGTATTGATGCATCTTGTAGTGGATAGATTTGCAACTTCTCACCTTGTTCCTGACAGGGGGGGACAACATCAGCGATTGACAGTCAGGCTTCCAGTTTCAAAGTCCTATCAGTCGAGCAGTAACAAGCGAGTGTGATTGTTTTGTGGTTTTTCTTAAACCACCACTTAGTAGATGACTTACAACTTCTGCTAGACAATGGTTTGTGGTTTTCCTTAAACCTCCACTTAGTAGAAGACTTTCAACTTCTTCTAGAGAACACTTTATGGTCATCTTTAAACCATCATTTGAGAGCACTTCCACTTAGCAGAAGACATCATCTTTAGCTTCTAACTAACGTAGGAAATGTTTCAGGAACCATTGAGCCTAGAGTAGGGTTCCAGAGTTTGTGGTCTTCCTTAAACCACCACCATCATTCGGTTTGTGGTCATACCAAAACCACCAGATTTAGAGAACACATTCAACCATCAACAATTGCACACTTCCAGATTTTTGCTACCCACTTTTAAATATTAGCTCTCACCTTGGACTCACATACACCCCTTAGGATTAAAGAGGGGAATGTTGGAAACATAATCTGTTAGGGTTACCAACATGAAGGAATATGAACCGTCATAGGCTATGAACCGTCATTAGGAGTCCAAGGGACCTTGGAAGATGAATCCAAAGGTCACATCATTGTATATATATGTGTATCATATCTTTAATAAAATGCAATCTCACGCTTATATTATTTGTGTCTTCCAACAATTAGATGCAAACATATGGTCACTTAGCTCACCATTCTTGTAGAACTTGGTACCCTTCTTCTTTGACTTGAGATTGTCTTTAGCTCGGTTTCACTCCTCCATCATGTTCAAAGTTTGTTGACTCAATTGTGGTTTGGGACTGATATTTGTACTTGGACTATTGCTTTGGCTAGCCCTCCCCAAACGGGCATGTTGTTGGTTTGTGGGGGGGTTTGGATCTTTTGGAGTCTGTGGGTATTTCAATTGCTACCTCCCTCCATTCAAAATTCAAATATTCCCATGATGCACTTGGCCACCTCTTACCTACTAGGTAGGAGTTGAACAAAATCACTTGGGATGACATTTACAGGTAGTTCATATTGATCACTTGGATAGGCCCACTAGGTGAGTTACCTCTAAAGATGGCCCTCTATGCAAATCACTTCATGGAGTTGAGGGATGATCTCATTGTTTGACCTATGTATAAGTGTTGTCATTGGATGCATGCACTTTGGATCCCCATGGGCTAGTTCATAGTGGGTTCACATATACTTCGGGTGGAGGCAGAGCATTAGCTTGACTGGTTGGATAGGATCTACCAGTTGTGACATCTTCACAGGGTTGAGACATAGTAACACTTCATATTTTGATGTCCCACTTATTAGGAGAGTTGAGGGCAGTTCCATTATCTATTCAAGGAGTCATAGACCCTCTCTGGTTTCTTTTGGTATCTTGACCATGCTTGGCTTTATACACGAGGGAGGTCCTTGAATTCCACTCCTAGATTCTCTAGCCAACTTCTAGACCAATCTCCACTAGGATGGTCACTTCTTTTTTTACGATGCTCTCATTTGCTAGGAGTATTGAGTGACAAACTGATAGTAGCCTTTCTTTCATTCTTAGGTTAGTGAGGATGCAGGGAGCCATAGCACATACCTTCTTCCCAGATACATCGACGACATTGTCATTCCATATCTTATACCAACGTTTAGATGAGTTCTTCTAGGCCTCAATGATGAGTGGCAACAACACATTGCACACTATGGATCTTTGAGGTTCTCTTCCAATCAGTCTTCTTTACGAAGTCTCCTCCATTAGGCCTTGAATGTTAGGGGAGCTAGCTCTAGCAGACCTTGATACACTCACATTATTTGCAACCAAGATTTTTGATAAACCCTCCTTGTACATTTTTCTTCTGGTTTTGCTCTCTGCTCTTAGGGTTAAGTCCTTAGATTTTAGATTAGATCAATACTTTACATTCCACATCTTGCTTTATATAGGAGCTGCTTTTGCACTCCCACATTGTATCAGCCTTATTGTATGCAGTAAACCCATTGACCTACTTTTGTGTGTTCGATAAACATGGTACTTGCACACAGGTTGAACACCTTAAGGAAATCACTCATACAAACAAATCAAAGATCAATACACCAATGTATTACAGGGTTAAAACCCTCAAAGAGGGAAATAGTCCATGACCCCAACCAACATGACCACTTGAGGCAATATATTAATGCAAAAGGAAAATAATTTACACGAGTTCCTCACAATCAATCATCAACAAATGATCCTCCATGCTCTTTAAATAAAGATCATGGGGAGTGTCAAGCCATGGATCAATATAGCTGTTATTAGTTAATGTCAAGGAGAAGATGAATCGTCGGATATGTCTAGAACATAATCATGACCGTTGGATTAGGTAATTACAATGCACACTAAAACAACGCACTTTACATAAAGGTGCATTAGACCTAATTGATTTTAACTAACTCCTAAGTGTCTAAATATCCTAACATTCCCCCTTAAGAACAACTTGGGGATAGGATTGAAGGATTTATGAATGGGACCCAATAGGAGAATGAGAGAGTCTCTTATTAGCCTATCCCCTCTTAATGAGCTGCTTTTGCACTCCCACATTGTATCGACCTTATTGTATGCAGTAAATCAATTTACCTACTTTTGTGTGTTCGATAAACATGGTACTTGCACACAGGTTGAACACCTTAAGGAAACCACTCATACAAACAAATCAAAGATCAGTACACCAATGTATTACATGGTTAAAACCCTCAAAGAGGGAAACAATCCATGACCCCAACCAACATGACCACTTGAGGCAATATATTAATGCAAAAGGAAAATAATTTACACGAGTTCCTCACAATCAATCATCAACAAATGACCCTCCATGCTCTTTAAATAAAGATCACGGGGAGTGTCAAGCCATGGATTAATATAGCTGTTATTAGTTAATAATGTCAAGGAGAAGATGAACCATCAGATCACTTTATGTCTAGAACATAATCGTGACCGTTGGATTAGGTAATTACAATGCACTTTACATAAAGATGCATTAGACCAAATTGATTTTAACTAACTCCTAAGTGTCTAAATATCCTAAAATCCCCCCTTAAGAACAACTTGGGGATATGATTGAAGGATTTATGAATGGGACCCAATAGGAGAATGAGGGAGGCTCTTATTAGCCTATCCCCTCTTAATGACAACTTCCTAAGCTCCTAGCATAGATTGAAGTGTGGAAAACTTCGCTTTTGTAAGAGACTTTGTGAAAATGTCTACAACTTGATCATCTATAAGGCAATAGTGAACTTCAAGAGCATGATCTTGAAAAAGCTTTTGGATGAAGTGCATGTGTAGCTCAATGTGTTTGCTATGCTAATGTTGAGCTGGATATTTGGTGATATAATTGGCACTTTGATTATTGCACTAGAGTGTGTTTGAATACTGTTGTTGGAATCTAAACTTTGAATGCCTCAAAGTGTGCGCTTTCCCCAAAACCCTTGTTTTTTTTGCCTGCAAAAAGCTTCAACATGGCTGCATGCAAACAACAAACAAATTTTTAGGAAAAAAAATCTCGTAACTTTATAAGCTTGGGGTTAGATCTCGATTATTCTACTTGGAAAATGCAACTTTTCTATCTATTTCTAATTTGCTGAGATTGCAGAAAGCATAAGGCAAAGAGCATACATTGAAAAGAAAACACTTTTTGTTTTATTTCTGACCCGAGATCGCAAATCAGAAACATACACAGATCTAAAAGGGATCAAATCAGGAATAAAAAATAGAAAAACCGAATTGAAATATTAAAACAGAATGAAAGAGATTTAAATTTTTTTTAAATGAATCTGTATACCTATGAATTTGATATAAATGGCCGTATCTTTAGGCAAATAGAAACCTTTTTGGGTGAAGCGAAATTGTTTCCAATCTGAAAATATTGCTTTGGACGCATTGGAATGGTTTTCTCGGCCTCGAAATGCTTAGAAACAACAAAATCCAGTAATACTTTGATGCATGTAGCGACACAAGTTCATGATCTCAATCAACAATGGGAGCAGGTATTCATAAGTGCTCTGATACCATGTTCGATTTACATCGTATTTCCACACAGGTCAAACACCTTAAGACAACCACTTACACAAACAGATCAAAGATCAATATGCCAGTTTATTACGTGGTTAAAACCCTCAAAGAGAGAAACAATGCACTGCCCCATCCAACATGGCCACTTGAGACAATATTAATGCAAAAGGAAAATAATTTACATGGGTTTTTCACAATCAATCATCAACAAATGATCCTCTATCCTCTTTAAATAGAGATCATGGACCAATCGAATGCTAAGCCACGGATCAATATAGTCGTTAGGATCGAGGAGAAGATGAATCATTGGATCACTTTATCTTTAGAACATAATCTTGGCTGTTGGATTAGATAATTATAATGCATACTAAAGAAATACACTAAAGAAACACTCTTAACCTAAAGTTACATTAGACCAAATTGATCGTGATTCGTAACTAATTCCCAAGTTGTCTAAATATCCTAACATTGTGGTTATTTGTTGGACATTATTAATGTTATCTTATCTCTCTTTTTAAGTGATGCTTTGTCACATTTGAACAATTAGTCAATTTGTTGATTTCTGAGATGCACATGACATAATTGATGCAAATATATTGGAGAGAATAATAAACATTGCATTGATCCCACAATGCATACATGATAGAGAACCTGAGGTAGGATGCCCATATGTACATGTTACTTTCTCATCTCAACAATTTTCTCATTACAACATTTATAACACCCCTAGGAGGTTACAATGGTCAAACCACCTAATCTTTACATTTCACATTTGGTAACATAAAACATTAACTTTAAACATTGTATATTAAATAATTAGCATGCACACATTTGTGTGTTGTGTTACCCCTGCAACGCCCTCAACATACAAATACTATTAACACATTAGTCACCACCCCATTAACACAAACTTGTAGCTTCTCTTCTCTTGCAGTTTCTGGATCCCACCACTGGGGCTTTATAAAATTACCATTACATTCATATTGAAAGTGGAAATCATAGTATTAGGGCTACAAACTCATCTACAAAGAAGTCTTCTGACCATTCATCCGCAGTACAATTTGAAGAACGCACGTATATTAACTCTTATCCATCGAGTCATCTGGGTAACCAGCCACTATGTTCAATGGTTTTCTAGGAAAGTAACCAGTTACATGACATATCTTCAAAGTGAATGTTGCTTTCAACATACACTATCTGGTGCTGGATTTGCCAGCTCCTCTGGCTTTTCATTATACTAAGGCCAGCGACTTGTAACTTCACAAATAATATCTATCTCTAAAAGGTGACCATACTGTCCTCAGGGGGTCAGAGGGCATACAATGGTTTCAATTAGGTTTTGACTTCCTCATAACAAAAATTTCCATTGCCTCAATGCTAGAATGGCTAGCTCCAACCTAGTCAGCCTTCATTAGTGTGCTTCACACCAAGTCCAGGATCTCATGTACCAACCAGATTAACAATTTCTTGCAACCAAAACATACAACGTTCTCCATGTCCCAAGCTTTTTTAAACTACCAAGTCTGAAAATCTCTATCTCATTAGGAATTTAGACCTTTAACTTGTGTCAAGCACCTCACATCCGAAATTCTCCATTAGACTTGGAAACCTACTGTCCCACCTAATTTCTGGGAATGTTTTATTCTCACTCTTATGCAGTTCTATTAATTCTAGGTTTTCTTTTGTGTTTTGTTTTCTTTAAAATTGGTATTTGGAGTATGGTTTGTCTATTACTCATATTTTGGAACCTCCAAGTTTTTTGGTGTTTGCATTCTGCTTGCTCTACTACCTTTTTTTGAGTTCTATTAACCTACTTTTTTGGTCATTCGTTCGACATTAATAAAATTATCTTATTTCTATCTATTAGCATTTAGTGTTCTTGTTATATTCTTCCCTTTGTAGAGTCTTCGAGGTAGGCAACTGTAAACTTGTGCTCTAGTTGCCAAAGCCTAACAATCTGATTAGTGTTTTTATTCTTCTTTCATACTTTAGCTACAGGTTGGCATCGTTTTGAAATTCGCATATCTGGTACTTGTTGATTGACATTTTAAGCCTGTATTTCTTTACATTGAACATTCACATTTAAGGTTTAAGTTCACACTGACACATCTCTCATAGGTGCTACAAATTCGTCAACATAAAATTTTCACCTGTTGTGGTTCTGCATGTCCTCAAGGGTTGTGTATTTTAAGTTTACTATGATGTTGAATTTTTTGTGTGCAACAGTAGCATCCGTGAATGGTGGATGATTCAATCTTTCCTGCAAATTACTGTACCTAAATCTTTCCTGCAGAGTGCAAACTGGACAAGTATCTCACTAGCCTAGTGTTTTAAAAACCGGTGAACCGGAACCGGCCGGTTTGACCATTGTTTGATGGTGGACCGATTCAAACCGGCCAATAAACCGAACCGGTTGGCCGGTTTATGACCAAACTGGCCGGTTTGGTCCCTAAAACCTAAAACCTCCTAAAACCTAAAACCTAAGTAACAGAGAAGTACTTGGCTCATGTTTTCTCATGCACGTTGGAGTTCTAAGGTGTTTTGGTGTGCAGCTGAGGGTTATTTTGCCTTATTAATGCTATTTAAAGAGGTCCCTACCCCCTCCATTTCACCCACCCTAGTAATTAATGGTAATGTTAAATTCTCTTTTATCTTTCATTTTCATCCTTTTACTTAAATTTTTAACATTACCATTAATTGTTTCAGGATGTTTGAGAGTGGTTCCAACCTCATTGGACTTCATATGGAGAAAGTATAATTTTAGGTCCCATTCAAAATTCAGCAGACTTAACAGTTTTCAGGATTTCAAGATTGACAAGATTGCAATGTTTCAACTGGATTCTATCATGTATGAGGGTATGGAATTGACATTTAATCAAGAGAACCAAGCCCTTTATGTACCTCGATGTTGGTGGCATTGATTGTTGAACTCTTTTGTCACGACCCCAGTAAAAATGTACCCTTCACTCAAGTATAAACTCTTCTATTGAACTCTTCTCTTTGTCGTCGTGTCAGGTGACTTAGTAGTGTATGTGCACACCAACCTTCGTCTTATATACAAGTAGAGAGAAGAGTGGTTGAAGGGAAAGACAAAGATGTGGGATGTGTTTTCTGATGATAAGGGTTTCAAAAACAGTGTTGAGTTGGCATTAGCCAACTTGGATCTTAATGAACTAGTGCTAGAGCTGGTCACTTTTGATGAAGGTGATCCTCTTGAGGGGTCATCCTCCAGAGTCCACATCAACAAATGCACGGATTGCATTGGATATAGGGGAGGAGGAGGAGGAGGAGGAGGATGGAGGAGAGAGCAGTGGTAGTGATGCCAATCTTGATGATTATGACATGGAGGACTACTGACAGTCACAATTCATGAGCTATGAGATTCTTCCATCTACGGTTCTAGTATCTACCCTATGGCTATTTTGTATTTTTCAATGGCATATGAGAGAGTCACTAAATCTTCTTCATCACAGTCTTCTCCTCAAAATACTGTGGGCAACAGAAGTAGTTCTCAATAGAATCAAACATCACAAATATCTGCAACATCCAGGAATATGAATTACAAGTGGAGAACTTAGACCTTTTAGAGCATGTAATTCCGAATCCTCTAGCTTTTGATATGACTGGGACCAATCCATTGCCAAAAATTACATCGATTAAGAATCAAGTTCTGCATACTCCACAAACCACTCCTTCTACTGTTGAGGCTAGTGAAGAAATCGATGAATGGGTATTGAACTATTAACTCTATGGCCAATAAGGAACAATTGTTCAATCAACTGATAGCACCCACGGTCTCTTTTGATATTGTTGAGTTTGATTATCTTCATTCTGCTACTTATGTGGATCAGAATGCTGGTATTTTTACTGTAAAATCTGCTAAAAGGAAGAGGGGTAAGAATGAGGTAAAATATGATTTTCAGCTTACTCAGCAATCCCTTAACTTAGCTGAATTTCTGCTCTTGATTCTGTTTGCTTCATGCAATCTGCTGTGCAGAGTGCCGAATTAAAACTTCAAAAACAAGAAATCGAGAATGAAGCTTTGTGAAGAAGGATTGAAGAATTGAAAGCCACTTCTATGCATCTACTTTTGGTGAATCTCCTTTGGCCATTTAATCTACATCTGCTTTGGCTTCTGGAGCCACTATTCTTACACCTGACATTTCTGTGGATGTTCCTCTATCACCTGTAATTCAAAAGGCTTGATACAACAAATTGTTCCTCACCAGCATAAAGGTTACTCAGCTGGGTTGTGGAAGAAAATGAAAAAGCCACGATGAAGACTTAGACCTCAGCTTCAAAGCTGCAACAAATCAGGAAATTAATGCTATGTAGAATAAGAAATTTAAGAAAACTTTAGCTTCTAAGGAACCTTTCAGCATTCCTGAATACTGCTATTGATTTGTTTGCTGGATTGGAGTCTGAATGCCTTGGTCTCATTTATTTTAGTGGTAAAAGATAAAATTTCTGATTTTGGTTTCATGTCTATCTGGATAAATGATCAATTGGTGCCTAAGGCTACATATGCTGAAGTGGCCCAATAGTTAAAAGTTACATTGTTGAAAGATTTCGAGTCTTGGCCTCATGTTTTCAAAGAGGATATGATAAAGTTGGGTATGTGGCCTAATTTTGGTGTTCAATTGATTGCCTTTGTGGAAGAGACACTCTAGGCTACTGACCACCTAGAGGATGAGGTGGCTAAGGTCAGAGCTTACCCAATGCACTTCTGTGATGGAAAGACCGAATCTCATTGCCTATCTGGAGGAAAGACTATCACAGGCAACCACTGGCGCTTCTGCTGTTACAGGTGTCTGACTCTCAACTAATTCCAAGGGCAGTTAGGTCAGTTTCAAGTTTCAACTGACCTGACTACCTTTTTCTTGGAATCTGTATGTACGTGAATTACTTCTTGTTAGATTTTAGGGAAAAATGCAGATAGTGGTCACTTTTTAATTTCAATGCTAAACCACCTTAGATCAGGTACATAAACAGCATATGAAAGATAGATCTATGACATACATTAGCAGCAGAAAAATAGAGTTCAGGAAATAAGTCAGATCTTAACAGTAGTGCTTTAACCAAAA
>JASDQU010308184.1:3154-13484 GCA_032191745.1 Picea mariana
TTTGAGCGACATTCATTGGTGTTGTGCCAGGGGATTTTGTGGAAATCACACCATTTTCTGGTGTCAATCTTTGTCTTCCCATGACCCTTCTTTTCCTGTGGCTTGGACTGGTTTTTGGGAGATTGTTTGTTAGGGTTGTCTTTGTCATACTTTGGTTGTTGTGGATTTGTAGACTCGAACTCTCATTTGTTTTGGTGCTTAAATTTCTGCTCGATTTTAACATCATATCAATAGGCAGCACCAAGTGATGAGATGTCCAAAAACTCCATTTCAATTTGGATGTATCTGTGTAGAGCCCCACGGTGTTTCAGAACCAAATGTCATTCAAAGTATTTGATACCTAGCTTGGTGCACAAGGTATGGAAGGTATTTGTGAACTCCGGAACTGCTTGGCCCCTCTCTTTTCGTAGTGTGGTCCATCTCATGTGATGATCCTCATAGTTTCCAACAGGGTAATATTGTTCCTTTACCGCATCCACAAAAAAATCCCAAGTGGGATCAGCCCCATATATTCTAGACTCCTATGTGGAACTCTTCTCCCAGTAAGTTTCCCACCAATGTTTTACATGGGGGAGAGCCTTAAGGAGTGCGAAGGTGATCTTTTCCTTGTCAGAAAAATTATGAACAAAGANGCATCTATTTGACCTTCAAATACAGGAATATCAAAATTAACCTGTACCTTGAAAGGCGAGGTGCCTCCAAAGTGGTCGCTTGATGAAGATGCACCTGATGCTATCGGGAGGCGTTGAAGTATGTGGGAAAAATTCTCCATCATTTCGTCCCTCTGTCACGTGAGAGTTTTCTCAAGCAACAAACTGATAGGATCGTATGCTCCGTCTTTTTATTTTCTTCCGCCATTGAGGGTTTCTTGGGTGTGTGAGAGAGATTTCCATCAAGAGAGACAAGCTCAAGACCCAACTTGCTATACTCAAACCTCGTCGGGGACATGCACTGAAAATGATCAAGAGTAGCCTGCTCTGATACCACTGATCTGGATTATTTTCGGCATGAAATGAGAGCGGAGATATAACACATAAATATTTAGAGATATTGTAAGAGAGACAACAATATAACAGAGATATATCAGAAATAAAACAAGAGTCACAGATATACATTAATACACGATTTCTATTAACGAAATAAATGTACAGAGACTGTAAAATACAGAGTGAAAGACTCGTTAGAATGGTGGTAGCTTATCTCTGAGAAGAGATGTGACGTCTACTCGCATCCGTGATAAGATGATTATTAAAATGAGCCTCTAAGGGCCTTTTTAACATAAGTAAAATCCAAAACCCTAACCCCGGAAGATGAAAATCCAAAAGGTTTGTGGGCCCTGATGGGGGTAATTGATACGTCAACTTCCCAGGGGCGTAACATTTGCATACAATCTCTGTTTGGGGCGCTCAATAGCTCGTTGGAATTATCTATCCGAGAAATACAACTTTTGGGTGAGCAACATCGATCTATGATCCATGTTTCTCCCCCTTTTCTCAAAAAACATCGTTTAGGGCCTCAAAATGGCCCCAGAAGTTAAAAACTGCTAAAAATAGTAAATTGCCAAAATTGCCAAAAACATGTTTTGGGCCAGTTGGAGAAGGTGGGTGGCCACCAATATCCACCTGGATCACTCACATATCTAGTCGAGATCAGAGACAAACTATGGATAGAACGCAATGGTTTTTCCTCTATATCTAGTTTATAAGTTCATTTATATACTAATAAGAGAGGAGAATGGATTTTATCTCTACCCAAAAGTTTTCATGTTGTATCTAGGTTGATGTAGCTCCTAAATCTACTCCAATCTCTTGCAATTAGATACCTTCATACATATACAACACCATGTACCCTTCACCTTGCTTGGCACGAAAGAAAGATACTTTGAAAATAGATCTAATATAATTTTCTCAAGATAAAATTAGATCTACCAATATAAAGCATGAAACAACATAGATCACACCAATTGGAGGGGAAAAACACCATAGATATATATATTAAAAGTAAGAAATTACAACATATCATGCATTACCTTGAGACTATTGAGGTACCTTCCAAGCTCCAAGCTCCTTGAGACTTTCTTATCCCTCTATCTCAAATGTGATGATACCAATATGAAGACAATAGAAAGGATGTCTCTCTATGGTTATATTTTGGTAGCATTAGGATATCATGAATTGAGTTCCCTTACCCCTTGACTTACCCTTATTTAATAAAATGATGGAGGATATTTTAGGTTCAAATCTTGGAACTTGGTGAAAAACAAGTCATGCACAAGTTCCTATGCTTGTGATAGATCATAGACAACCCATCTCGAGTTGATCTCCTTGCAACCACTTGAATCTAGAAGATTCTAGGGGTGGTCATTTATTTCATTAAGGAAACAAGCAATTGATCTCTTCGTTCACGCAGACAACAATTGATCGACCACTCTTATAGCTAGGAAAAGAGTGATTGTGCTCAAAATCAATAATTTTTCATGGCATCAATGCGTGATTTTGGCAAGATGGTGTTAATAGGTCCTTTATGAGGCCCAATGTGACAAATAGAGGTATAACATATTCCCCCTAATGTATGAGTTCAAAATAGGAATTGAAGGTTGAAATAAATTACCAATAATACATGGCATAAGAGTGGCATAAGGAAGGAATTCACAAAACAGGGAACTAGAAGGACCTCCAAACAGTAGTCAACCAAACATGTATACATATCATCCCTAAGGTAGGATTACCCATGCTTGGATATAGGAAAAATCATGGACACCAAAACAATACATGGTATATCCATGAAATGATATGCAAGATCATGGACATGAAAATTGCATGGTAGATCTATGTCATAAAAGAGATCATAGCCATGAGAAAATACAATGTGGATCTATGTCATAGTATACATCAAGAAGACATCTAGAACCAATGAGAGTGCTCAAGTAGTATCCATAGTACTCACAGAATAGTGATATACTTCATCATAGCTTAGGAGGGGTGGCATAAGTGATATGATGCCCCATAGGCCCAAGGTATTCAATTAAACCCCATTTATGATAGGATCCTTCAACATGAGAATAAATAAGTTGATGTCGAGCATGGTAGAAATTGTATAATTATTGATCATTGAAGAATACCATTAACAGATGAAAGGGGACCAATTGATAATGAAAATGGACCTCAAGGTACCTAGTACAATCCAGAAAGTGTTAATATATTAGTCAATGTCAAACACTCATAGAATCAACTAATCAGGATTCAATGAGGTAACCCACTACCAATTGCTAGGAATCCTACCAATGTAGAATACAAGTTTTGAGGTACTAGTCAGTTTCTATATACATTTCCTAGATAATGAGTTGGAGTCAATAGGAAGAGATCCATCAAAATAGGTTCTTAATGTATCTCCCATCAATTGATATGAAACAATCACTGAGAGATGTTTATGAAGCAATAGAATCACCAAGTACAACTGACACATGGATGACCGGCATGAAAAGTCAACAAGCTTGTAGAATGGCTAACTTAGGATTCACATCACTTGAACATATAGCACAACATATTGATTACTTGGAAGCACTTACTCAAGAGAACCAACGATATAGTGCAATAATGCATGAGGTATTGAAGCACTCTCCACAATGAATAGAAGGGTAACCGACTAGAGGAGTATATGATGTTGGGGAATAGGGTGGAACATGACATGAAATAGAAAATACATTATTGTATATAATTTAAGAGGAAACAAAAAATTCGAGTACAAAGGTGGTTTCTAAAGACACGGTTATAGTACTTAAGCAGAGCGCACTGTGATTAGAACATCATGGCGCATATTTCACACCTTGATCCACACGATCGGTGTGTTATGTTTCTTGATAATGACCCATTAGGTCTATTATTTATAGCCTCGATATATAAGCACTTTCCTTATAATCGAGAAGATCTTGTCCATATATGATGGTCAGTTGTTAGAGTTGACTCTGTCAAATCCATGTTGTCTAGTCGGCTCAACAAGGATGTTCAACCCGACCAACTATCTGTCCAACTCATAGACGATTGTTGGGTTGGTCGATTCACCGCTCGACTATCTTTGACCGTTGGTCAACTATCCAACCAATAGGCATGTTGACTACTTGATCGAGTAATGTATATTTTTGGTTGTTCGCTCAACCGACTGACTATTTCTAGATGTAGGTCAATCCCTACACCTACTAGATCTAGGAGAAGTGTGATGAACCATCAATGCTTGATGTTCCAACACCCCCCCATCAACACACGTCTCTAGAGATTCAGGAGATGAAATTACATCATCATGAAAACCCCCCATAATTGCAAATTCTTGAAGCCCAAGCATCATACGAAGCTTGATAAATATAGCTTCAGATAAAGACCTAGTGAAGATATCAACAACCTGATCATATGTTTTGCAATATTCTAGAGAGACAACATTCTCATGAACTAACTGTCTCAAAAAATAGTGAGCATGGAGCTCAACATGCTTCATCTTACTGTGGGAAACAAGATTTTTAGAAACATGTATGGCACTTTGGTTATCACAATATATAGTAGTCGAGGTTTGAACAGGAAAGCCAAGTTCACCCAGAAGTTGGTGGATCCATATTGCTTCAGTACCTACTTGAATGACACCATGATATTATGGTTCTATAGTCGACAATGAGACTACCTTCTATTTCTTGCACAACCACACCAACGGTCCAGTGCTTAGATGAAACACATAGTCATAAGTGGACTTATTATCATCATTTTCTCCATCACAGTCAGAGTCGGTGAAACCGATTACCGAATCTAAACTTCGACAAACTTTATACCAAAATTAGTGGCACCTTTGAGATAACGAAAAATTTGTTTGACTTCCTTCCAGTGGCTTTCTCCAAGGTCATGAATAAACTAAGAAACCATACTAACATCAAAGGAAATGTCAGGACAATTGTGAGTAAGATAAATAATATTGTTGACCAATTGTCGATAAAGTGTAGCATCGACTGGAGGTGTTTGATAGGTTTTGGTGAGCTTTACTCCAGATTGAAAGGGAGTAGCATAAGGATTACAATCGACCATCTTAAAATGTGTCAAAATATCCATCACATATTTATATTGAGAAATTAAAAAACCATCACATAGTGGTAATACTTGAATACCCAAAAAATAATGTAGAGTACCAAGATTTGTCGTGTCAAAGGAATCAACAAGTTGTTTCTTCAATCTAAGAATGAGATTAGTATTATTGCCAGTAATGAGGAGATCATCTACATATACAACAACAATCAAAGTGTCTCCATTGGTCATATTCACAATGTTTGAAACCAAGTCAAAGAAACAAATTGTTGATCTCAGCATACCAAGATCGAGGAGCTTACTTCAAACCAAAAAGTGACTTCTTAAGTCAAAAAACTAGGTGATACTATGTCATAAAATCAGATGGATGTTCCATGAAAAAATCTTCAGATAGGTCTCCATGAAGAAAATAACTCTTCGCATCCATCTAATGCATTTTCCATCCAAAACAAGCAGTAAGGGAAAGAATTGGTCGAATAGAGTTCATATTTGCAATGGGAGAAACGGTCTTAGTGTAGTCGATACCTTCTTGTTGAGAAAATCCCTTCACAACCAGGCATGCTTTATGTTGCTCAACAATACCTTCAAAGGTAAATTTGGTCATGTATACCCATCGACACTTTACAATGTTCTTTCCTTGTGGTTGGGGAACCAAGTCCCAAGTGTGATTCTTCGACAAAGAATTGATTTATGTCTACAAAGCATGTTCCCATTCATGTCATCCTTGAGCATCTGAGTATGCAATAGGATTATAAATTTCAAGTACACAAGTCATCAATGCAACGCTTGCACGTTGCTTTTGACTTCAAGATTTTCTTATGGAGGAAATATCACTGGCATCAGCTCCAACAACTTCAATTGTCTTGGAAGCCTAGAGGAGAAAACAAGAAACATGTGAATTCTTATTCATGATAGCAATTTGATCAAAAGTAGGAAAAGTTTTAGTCGTAAGAGATGGTGGATCAATTAAAACATATATCGATGGACTAGTCTACTTAGAGGTTGACGGTCCAATCGAAACAAGAACAAAGTTCGATTGTCTAGTCAAAGGACTAAAAAAAGGAAAAGGAGAGCCAGTGTCGGAGACAACATCAAAGAGATCTTTCTGCAACAATCCAGAGGAGGCATGTTGTTGGAGATATTAAACACACCTAGGATATTTTTTTTCTTATTTTCCTATGTTTATTAGTCATTATTGAGGGTCTCTTATATTTTAGGAACCTCTCCTACATTCTAGGAGAATATTCTCTTCAATTTAGAGTCAGTTACACTTAGTTAAACTAGTGGAAGTCACTCATGCATGAAAACCTTGGTATCATCACCAGCAGTTGCATGTGTTTCTCTCACATCCACATGTGTGACTCAACTAACTGAAGACTACATGGCTATTTAACTAGGACTAGGTTGCAGTTAACTCTGATAACTTTCGGTGTGTGTCTAGATCTCTCTATACCACCACTATGGCACATTGGCTTCTCTTCTAGTGTGTGTTAGATGAGCCATGCAAGGTATATCATGTGTAAATTATCATTCATTCATTCGGTTAATACAATTCTATTATTTTCTCTCCAATTGTTCTCTCATCTTCTCACTTTTGCAAGTTGTGTTCATTATTTTGTTAGCTGGATCTCTTGTGCAGGTACTCACCACATTCTACATGGTATCATATCCCACAGGCTACTAGCAAACATCATCACCAACACTCTTTTACAGGTACCAAACATGAACAAAGCAACAAAAAATAAGGAATTTCCCGCATTTGCCATTCTAACACCATATAACTATTTTGAATGGAAAACAAGAATTATACTCCATCTCAGGGGTAAGGGCTTGTACCGGATAGTCATGGCCATAGAAAAAGAACCCCCCTAAACATTGGAAAAATCTAAGTACCTAAATCGCATGGACGAGGCTCATGGTCTCCTATGCATGACTATCTCTCCTATTTCTCCCGACCTATGGTTTCACATCGATGCATGCAAGACACCGAATGAGATATTGACTACCTTGGAAGGAATCCTTGGAAAGTAGGATGAAATGAGGGGCCATTTGCTTGAATTAGAACTAAACTCCTTGGATCCGAAAAACTTTGACAATCTCCAATATTTCTTCACCAAATTCAAATCTCTCCTTCATGAATTCAAAGACTATGGTATCGAAAAATCAAAAAAAGAAAAACAACTAGTTCTTGCTTTCACAACAAAACTTGGATCGGAATTTAGTGTATTTTTCTCCACATTTCATTCTAATAGATTCATTGTAGGAGCAACCTGGACCATGCCTTCATTGTCAGAATTTATTGAGGCTTTGACACATGAGCAGGATAAGCTCATTCACATGGGAATAATCAAGGGCCCAAGGAACGTGCACTTGTTGTGCATGATGGCAGCAGTTCTCAAAATCCTAAATCCAAAAGATTAGGCAAAGAAAAGGTGCATGCAGATCCAAAGAAGGAAGGGTACTCCAAACCCTTCAATGATTCCTATGGTTTTAAAAGTGGAAAAAGCAAGAAAAGGAAGAATTTTGGTTACTACAATCGCAAGAACCATCTAGAATCATCTTGCATGAAGAATAAAATTGATCAAATGGCTCAAATTCTTTAGAAAAAAAATCTCAGGGACTTCATTCTTGAGGTTTCCAAGAAGAAGTAAGAAGATAAATCCCTAAGAAAGGTAATCCTCATGCATTAGTTGTTCTACATTCTTCTCCTGACACTTGGATTGTAGATTCAGGCACTTTCCATCACATGGCAAACAAAAAGGATATTCTATCTTCTGTAATTACATGCACATGACCTCCTATCCTCATGGGGGATGACTCTCTAGTCGAGTTCATTGGAAAAGGAAGAGTGGATCTAGATCATGGAATCTTTGAGAATGTTCTCCATGTTCCTAAATTTTTTGTGAATCTACTCTCTGTGTACTAGATCACACACACACAGGATCAGGAAAAAAGGTGGAGTTCACACTAGACTCCATGTCCATTTTCAACATGCAATATAACTCCAAAATTGTTGTCAGGGAGGTAAATCATAAATCTCAGTTATACACTTTTTTTAAGTTTATTAAAATTTATTCCTATGTACTACTTACACATTTTGATGACAGTAGTAGACTATGGCATAAGAGGTTTGGTCACCTAAAATTTAGGTACATGCAACAGCTCAACAAGAAGGAGATGGTCATCGGATTACCTGATATCCAATTTTATGAAGGGATTTTTGAAGGATGTGTCCTTGGAAATCATCCTCAAGAGAAGTTCAAGCAAGGGAAGGCTCACAGGGCCTCCTCTCCATTGGATCTGATTCACAGTGATCTCATGGATCCATTCCTACATCCATCCATCAGTAAGGCAAGGTACGTGCTTACATTTTTGGATGACTACTCACATTATACTTGGGTATTTTTTCTCATACAAAATTCATAGGTCTTTTAGCACCTAAAAGAGTTCAAGGCACTTTTTGAGAATCAATTAGGGAGAAATATCAAATCCCTCCGTACAAATAATGGGGGGGNATGGCCTCTTGAATGTTGCATGCAAGGTCACTTCCTCATAATTTTTGGGTTGAGGCACTTAATTGTTCCAATCACATTCAAAACATATCCTCTCACAAATATGTTAAGGATAGGACACATTTCGAGGCTTTGAGCGGCAACAAACCAGAAGTCACCCACGTTTGTGTATTTGGCTCACGTGCATGGGCCCAGATTCTCTAAAAAGAGGAAAGAACTTAATCCTCAAAGTAATTCATGTATCTTGGTTGGATACTCAGACGGTGTGAAGGGATACAAACTCATTGATCCCTCTACATACTAGCTCATCATTGAGTGTAGTGTTCAGTTTGAGGAAAGTCTCTCGCATGCTCCACATGAGCCACATGTAGGTACTTTTGTCCTTCCACCAGTTCGAGATGATGAGTCTGCACATTCAGAACCTACTTCAGATATGAGTTTGGATACATAGTTAGAGGATTCAAAACATGAAAATGTACAATCAATACAGTAAAATTAGGAGCCATAGCAGAGGCCCAAGTGGGAACATACCACTCTTCAGGATGCAGGAGATCTTGTTGGGGATCCAACAAATCTCATGAGAACTCGATCTCAGTTCAAGGATCCCCCTCATGTACTCATTATAGATTTTAACCTTGTATAATATTTTACTGCAAATAGATTTTCAATAAAAGAACAGAAAAGATACAATGGAAAATACACACATTACACAGATATTTTTCCCCTGGAAACCCAAACCGGGAAAACCAGCATATTCTATCTCCATTCATTATGATTCATTGCTTACAATACAATATACATATAGGAGCCAACGACATCCAAAACCCTAACCTAATGACATGGATTAGTCAACAACCCTAATTCCTTAACCGAAAATAGAAAACCACCAGCAACAACCATGTTCCAAAAAGCCACCCAACCATGGACATGAAAATCGAGGCGACACAAAAAACGAGGAAAAAATGTGACACGTTTCCTAAGGAAAAAAAATATTTATCGAGGGTGCCACCCCTGAACCCCCAAAGGGGGGGGCTAGCGGCCCCCCCTCAAACCCCCTGTGCACCTGGCGCAATGTAGCGAACACTAAATCTAGTCGTGCAAATAATATAACACATACCCAACATTCTCCCACTTGTTGTTCTCTTTGCATACAGGGGTTTATAGGGTTACATAGTCAACAATCCAGGGCAACAATGCCTGTGGATCCTCTACACCAAGAGAACTTCTCAGTGCTCATATATTTTGTTAATGAATCTGCAACATTCTTCAAAGTCTCCACCTTCATCAGCAACACTTTCTTTTCTTCAACCATGTCTCTCACAAAGTGATATTGAATATAAATATGCTTTGTCTTTGAATGATAATTCGGGTTCTTCACAAGAAAAGTTGCAATCTGACTATCACAATCTATCCTTACATCTTGTTGTAGTAAGCTAATACTTGAACACAATCTATGTAACCATATTGCTTCCTTACTTGCATGAGTGGTTGCCATGTATTCAACATCTATGGTTGAAAGTGCCACTACATCATGTATTTTTCTCATCCAACTGATTGCTCCTCCAAACAAGTTAAACACATACCCACTTGTAGATCTTCTACGATCCATATCTCCAGCCCAGTATGCATCCATAAATCCATGTATGTCCAACACTCTATCAAATCCTAGTCTTCCTTGGTAGCACAATCCATAGCTAACAATGCCACACAAATACATGAAAACACTTTTTACTGTTGTCCAATGGTCCTTCCCTGGTT
>JASDQU010308184.1:13778-33144 GCA_032191745.1 Picea mariana
CATTTGTTCTGCAATATTCTAGAGAGACAACATTCTCATGAACTAATTGTCTCAAAAAATAGTGAGCATGGAGCTCAACATGCTTCAACTTACTGTGGGAAACAAGATTTTCAGCAACATGTATGGCACTTTGGTTATCACAATATATAGTAGTCGAGGTTTGAACAGGAAAGCCCAGTTCACCCAGAAGTTGGTGGATCCATACTGCTTCAGTACCTGCTTGAATGACACCACGATATTATGCTTCTATAGTCGACAATGAGACTACCTTCTATTTCTTTCACAACCACACCAATGGTCCAGTGCTTAGATGAAACACATAGTCATAAGTGGACTTATTATCATCATTTTCTCCATCACAGTCAGAGTCGGTGAAACCGATTACCGAATCTAAACTTTGAAAAACTTGATACCAAAATTAGTGGTACCTTTGAGATAACGGAAAATTTGTTTGACTTCCTTCCAGTGGCTTTCTCCAGGGTCATGAATAAACTGAGAAACCATACTAACATCAAAGGAAATGTTAGGCCAATTGTGAGTAAGATAAATAATATTGTTGACCAATTGTCGATAAAGTGTAGCATCGACTAGAGGTGTTTGATAGGTTTTGGTGAGCTTTACTCTAGATTGAAAGGGAGTAGCATAAGGATTACAATCGACCATCTTAAAATGTTTCAAARTATCCATCACATATTTATATTGAGAAATTAAAAACCATCACATAGTGGTAATACTTGAATACCCAAAAAATAATGTAGAGTACCAAGATTTGTCGTGTCAAAGGAATCAACAAGTTGTTTCTTCAATCTAAGAATGAGATCATTATTATTGCCAGTAATGAGGATATCATCTACATATACAACAACAATCAAAGTGTCTCCATTGGTATGGAGTACATACAAGATGTGATCATATTCACAATGTTTGAAACCAAGTTGAAGAAACAAAATGTTGATCTTAGCATGCCAAGATCGAGGAGCTTACTTCAAACCAAAAAGTGACTTCTTAAGTCAAAAAACTAGGTGAGACTATGTCATAAAACCAGGTGGATGTTCCATGAAAAATTCTTCAAATAGGTCTCCATGAAGAAAAGAACTCTTCACATCCATCTAATGCATTTTCCATCCAAAACAAGCAGTAAGGTAAAGAATTAGTCAAATAGATTTCATCTTTACAATGGGAGAAACGGTCTTAGTGTAGTCGATACCTTCTTGTTGAGAAAATCCCTTCGCAACCAGGCATGCTTTATGTCGCTCAAAAATACCTTCAAAGGTAAATTTGGTCATGTATACCCATCGACACTTTACAATGTTCTTTTCTTTGTGGTCGGGGAACCAAGTCCCAAGTGTGATTCTTCGACAAAGAATCGATTTATGTCTACAAAGCATGTTCCCACTCAGGTCGTCCTTGAGCATCCGAGTAGGCAATAGGATTATAAATTTCAAGTACACAAGTCATCAATGCAACACTGGCATGTTGCTTTTGACTTTGAGATTGTCTTATGGAGGAAATATCACTGGCATCAGCTCCAACAACTTCAATTGTCTTGGAAGCCTAGAGGAGAAAACAAGAAACATGTGAATTCTTATTCATGATAGCAAGTCGATCAAAAGTAGGAAAAGTTTTAGTTGTAAGAGACGGTGGATCAGTTGAAACAGAGATCGATGGAGTAGTCTACTTAGAGGTCGACAGTCCAATCGAAACAAGAACAAAGTTTGATTGTCTAGTCAAAGGACTAAAAAAAGGAAAAGGAGAGCCAGTGTCGGAGACAACGTCAAAGAGATCATCCTGCAACAATCCAAAGGAGGCATGTTGTTGGAGATATTAAACACACCTAGGATATTTTTTTTCTTATGTTCCCATGTTTATTAGTCATTATTGAGGGGCTCTTATATTTTAGGAACCTCTCCTACATTCTAGGAGAATATTCCCTTCAATTTAGAGTCAGTTACACTTAGTTAAACTAGTGTAAGTCACTCATGCATGACAACCTTGGTATTATCACCAGCAATTTCATGTGTTTCTCTCAAGTCCACATGTGTGACTCAACTAACTAAAGACTACATGACTAGTTAACTAGGACTAGGTTGCAGTTAACTCTGGTAACTTCAGGTGTGTGTCTAGATCTCTCTATACCACCACTATGGTGCATTGGCTTCTCTTCTAGTGTGTATTAGATGAGCCATGCAGGGTATATCATGTGTAAATTATCATTCATTCATTCGGTTAATACAATTCTATTATTTTCTCTCCAATTGTTCTCTCGTCTTCTCACTTTTGCAAGTTGTGTTCATTCTTTTTTTAGCTATATCTCTTGTGCAGGTACTCACCATATTCTACATTGTATCATAGCCCATAGGCTGCTAGAAAAGATCATCACCAACACTCTTTTACAGGTACCAAAGATGAACAAAGAAACAAGAAAGACGAAATTTCCCGCATTTTCCATTCTAATGCCATATAACTATTTTGAATGGAAGACAAGAATTATACTCCATCTCAGGTGTAAAGGCTTGTACCGGATAGTCATGGCCATAGAAAAAGAACCCACCTCGACATTGGAAAAATCCAAGTACCTAAATCGCATGGACAAGGCTCATGGTCTCCTATGCATGACTATTTCTCCTATTTCTCCCGACCTATGGTTTCACATCAATGCATGCAAGACACCGAATGAGATATGGACTACCTTGGAAGGACTCTTTGGAAAGTAGGATGAAATGAGGGGCCATTTTCTCGAAGTAGAACTAAACTCCTTGGATCCGAAGAACTTTGAAAATATCCAATATTTCTTCACCAAATTCAAATCTCTCCTTCATGAATTGAAAGACTATGGTATCAAAAAATCAAAAAAAGAAAAACAACTAGTTCTTGCTTTCACGACAAAACTTGGATCAGAATTTAGTGTATTTGTCTCCACAATTCATTCTACTAGATTCATTGTAGGAGCAACCTAGACCATTCCTTCATTGTCATAATTTATTGAGGCTTTGACACAGGAGCAGGATAATCCCATTCACATGGGAATAATCAAGGGCCCAAGGAACGTGCACTTGTTGTGCATGATGGCAGCAGTCCTCAAAATTCTAAATCCAAAATATTAGGCAAATAAAAGGTGCATGCAAATCAAAAGAAGGAAGGGTACTCCAAACCCTTCAATGATTCCTATGGTTTTAAAAGTGGAAAAAGTAAGAAAGGGAAGAAGTTTGGTTACTACAATCGCAGGAACCATCCAGAATCATCTTGCATGAAGAAGCAAATTGATCAAATGGCTCAAATTCTTCAGAAAAAACAATCTCAGGGACTTCATTCCTGAGGTTGCCAAGAAGAAGTAAGAATATAAATCCCTAAGAAAGGTAATTCTCATGAATTAGTTATTCTACATTCTTCTCCTGACACTTGGATTGTAGATTCAGGCACTTTCCATCACATGGCAAACCAAAAGGGTATTCTATCTTCTGTAATTACATGCACGTGACCTCCTATCCTCATGGGGGATGACTCTCTAGTCAAGGTCATTGGAAAAGGAAGAGTGGATCTACATCATGGAATCTTTGAGAATATTCTTCGTGTTCCTAAACATTTTGTGAATCTACTCTCAGTGTACCATATCACGCACATAGGCTCAGGAAAAAAGGTGGAGTTCACACCAGACTCCATGTTCATTTTCGACATGCAATATAACTCCAAAATTGTTGTCAGGGAGGTAAATCATAAATCTTAGTTATACACTTTTTCTAAGTTTATTAAAAAAAATTCCTATGTACTACTTACACATGTTGATGACAGTAGTAGACTATGGCATGAGAGGTTTGGTCACCTAAAATTCAGGTACATGCAGCAGCTCAACAAGAAGGGGATGGTCATCGGATTACCCGATATCCTATTTTCTGAAGGGGTTTGTGAAGGATGTGTCCTTGGCAATCACCCTCAAGAGAAGTTCAAGAAAGGGAAGGCTCACAGGGCCTCCTCTCCATTGGATCTGATTCATAGTGATCTCATGGCTCCATTCCTGCATCCATCCATTAGTAAGGCAAGGTACGTGCTTACATTTTTGGATGACTACTCACATTATACTTGGGTATTTTTTCTCATACAAAATTCATAGGTCTTTGAGCACCTAAAAGAGTTCAAGGAACTTTTTGAGAATCAATTAGGGAGAAAGATCAAATCCCTCCGTACAAATAATGGGGGGGATTATGTCGACATAGATGTTCAGAATATTTGTCTTGAGGACGGGATACAGTTGCAGCACATAGTACCATATAATCTACAGCAGAATGGGGTTGTTGAGAGGAAGAAAAAATCTCTCAAGGAGATGGCCTCTTGAATGTTGCATGCAAGGTCACTTGCTCATAATTTTTGGGTTGAGGCACTTAATTGTTCAAATCACATTCAAAACATATCCTCTCACAAATCTGTTAAGGATAGGACACATTTCAAGGCTTTGAGTGGAAACAAACCGAAAGTCACCCACTTTCGTGTATTTGGATCACGTGCATGGGCTCGAATTCTCTAAAAAAAGGAAAGCACTCAATCCTCAAAGTACTTCATGTATCTTGGTTGGATACCCATATGGTGTGAAGGGATACAAACTCATTGATCCCTCTACATACTAGCTCATCATTGAGTGTAGTGTTCAGTTTGAGGAAAGTCTCTCGCATGCTCCACATGAGCCACATGTAGATACTTTTGTCCTTCCACCAGTTCAAGATGATGAGTCTGCACATTCAAAACCTACTTCAGATATGAGTTTGGATACATAGTTAGAGGATTCAAAACATGAAAATGTACAGTCAGTACAGGAAAATGAGGAGCCATAGCAGAGGCCCAAGTGGGAACATACCACTCTTCAAGATGCAGGAGATATTGTTGGGGATCCAACAGATATCATGAGATCTAAATCTCAGTTCGAGGAGCCCCCTCATGTACTCATTGTATATTTTAACCTTGTATAATATTTTGCTACAAATAGATTTTCAATAAAAGAACAAAAAAGATACAATGGAAAATACACACATTACATAGATATTTTTCCCCTGGAAACCCAAACTGGGAAAACCAGCATATTCTATCTCCATTCATTGTGATACATTGTTTACAATACAATATACATATAGGAGCCAACGGCATCCAAAACCCTAACCTAATGACATGGATTAGTCAACAACCCTAATTCCTTAATCGAAAATAGAAAACCATCGGCAACAACCATGTTCCAAAAATCCACCCAACTATGGACACGAAAATCGAGGCAACACAAAAAACGAGGAAAAAATGTGACATGTTTCCTAAGGCAAAAAAAATATTTCTCGGGGGTGCTACCCCTGAACCCCCAAAGGGGGGGGCTAGCAGCCCCCCCTCAAACCCCCTGTGCGCCTGGCGCAATGTAGCAAACACTAAAGCTAGTCGTGCAAATAATATAACACATACCCAACATTATCCCACTTGTTGTTCTCTTTGCATATAGGGGGTTATAGGGTTACATAGTCAACAATCCAGGGCAACAATGCCTATGGATCCTCTACACCAAGAGAACTTCTCAGTGCTCATATATTTTGTTAATGAATCTGCAACATTCTTCAAAGTCTCCACCTTCATTAGCAACACTTTCTTTTCTTCAACCATGTCTCTCACAAAGTGATATTGAATATCAATATGCTTTGTCTTTGAATGATAATTCGGGTTCTTCGCCAGAAAAATTGCAATATGACTATCACAATCTATCCTTACAGCTTGTTGTAGAAACCCAATACCTGAACACAATCTTTGTAACCATATTGCTTCCTTACTTGCATGAGCAGATGCCATGTATTCAACATCTATAGTTGAAAGTGCCACTACATCATGTCTTTTTCTCATCCAACTGATTGCTCCTCCAAATAGGTTAAGCACATACCCGCTTGTAGATCTTCTACGATCCAGATCTCCAGCCCAGTATGCATCCATAAATCCATGTATATCCAACACTCTGTCAAATCCTGGTACTCCTTGGTAGCACAATCCATAGCTAACAGTGCCACGCAAATACCTGAAAACACTTTTTATTGTTGTCCAATGGTCCTTCCCTGGTTTTGACATATACCTGCTCAAAACTCCCACTGATGTGAAATGTCCAGTCTAGTACAGACCATTGCATACATCAAACTGCCAACTGCACTCGCATATGGAACATGAGACATGTCCTCCTCCTCTTCCTATGTCTTGGGACACTGATCCACAAATAACTTTACACCAACAGGAATAGGGACCTTGAACGTTTTACATTCCTACATATTAAACCTCTGCAATATTGTCTCGACATATTTTCTCTGATTTAACCAGAGTTTCCTCTTTTTCCAATCTCTTTTAATTTCCATACCCAAAATGAAATTTGAAGCATCGAGATCCTTCATGTCAAATTTAGAGGAAAACTGAGTTTTCACATCCTGGATAATNTCACAAATTAATTTAAAATACATACAATGATCATCTTAGCTTCTTGTGAATCCAAGTCCCAGCATATAAGTATCAAATTTTTTATACCACATCCTTGGTGATTGTTTTAAACCATACAGGGACTTTTTCAGCTTGCATACCAACAACTTCTTTCCCTTCAAGCAAGAGGTGTCCCAAGCCAGACCCTTGACCACAAAGGTGTCCCCCTGAAGCCAACAAAGCTCTGATACCAAATGTAGATTTTAACCTTGTACAATATTTTAATACAAATAGATTTTCAATAAAAGAACAGAAAAGATATAATGGAAATTACACACATTACACTGAGATTTTTCCCCTAGAAACCCAAATTGGGAAAACCAACATATTCTATATTCATTCATTGTGTTACATTGTTTACAATACAATATACATATAGGATCCAGCGGCATCCAAAACCCTAATCCAATCACCTGGATTAGTCAAAAACCCTAATTCCTTAACTGGAAATAGAAAACCATCAGCAAAAACCATGTGCCAAAAAACCGCCCAACAATGGACATGAAAATCGAGGTGACACAAAAAATGAAGAAAAATGTGGCACGTTTCTCAAGGAAAAAAATTCCCGAGGGCATTTCCCCCCTCAAACCCCCATGTGCACCTGGTGCAACGTAGAAAACATTAAAGCTAGTCGTGCAAAGAATATAACACATACCCAACACTCATAGACACTAAGCCCATGTTGCCTATGCATTGTTATGATGCTCAGTATTTGGACCCACATGCCTATGGTGAGGCTACAGTGAATCCCTTTTTGGAATCAACCATGCAAGAGGAGTACAACTCCCTCCTCGAGAACCGGACTTTGGATTTGGTTCTTCTTCCTTCAAGAAGGAAGCTTGTCAAATGCATATGTGTCTACATGACCAAGAGAACAATGGATGGACAGGTTAGCAGATATAAGGCAAGACTGGTTGCCAAAGGTTTTCAACAGGTTCTTTGCATAGACTACGATGATACATTCACTCCAGTAGCGAAGATGGAATCCATTCATTTGGCCCTTTCTATTGTGGCAACCAGAGGATGGGAAGTCCATTAGATGGATGTAAAGAATGCATTTCTTCACAGAGATCTCTCATAGGATATTTACATGGAGCAACCACCTGGCTTCATACAAGATTCATATTTGGTTTGTAGGCTCAAGAAGTCTCTCTATGGTCTCAAGCAGGCGCCGAGAGCATAGTATGCCAATATGGACTCATAGATTTGTCCCATAATTTTGTGAGATGCAAATCTGATCCAAATGTCTACATTCTTAGGACTATTGATTCACTTTTGATTATATTTCTTTATGTGGATGATATTTTGATCATTGGTTGCTCGACTTCATCAATTTTTGTGGTGAAGAAGAGAATTCTGCATAATAGGTTTTTTATGACGGACATGGATCCACTCCATTACTTCCTTGGTCTCGAGATTAGTCAAGATGCTTCAGGAATCAAGTTTTCTCAAGCCAAGTATGCTTGGGATCTCATGGAGAGATTTCACATGACAGACTGCAAGTCTGCCCCTACACACTTCCTATCTAGGGTAAGACTTGAGGATAGTGGGGACACTCCACTAGTTGGAAACACTCTCTACATACAGCTAGTGGGGATTTTGTTGTATCTCTCCCACACCCAACCAAACCTATCATATGTAGTGGGAGTAGTATCCAGGTACATGCAAGTGTCGCATGAGTCACACTGGAAGGCTGAAAAGTGTATCCTTTGGTACGTTCAGGGCACCATCAGCTATGGGATTCATCATGCATCAGGCTCTGCATTGGATCTCATAGGCTGCACAGATTCTAACTAGGCAGGAAACAACATTGATTGCAAGTCCACATCCAGATACACCCTTAGTTTGGGTTCAAGAGCTATATGTTGGTCGAGCAAGAAGCAATATACTATTTCTTTATCTTCAACTGAGGTCGAATACAAAGGAGTGGTTAACATCACTATCTAGGCATTGTGGCCACAAAACTTCCTTACAAATTTTGGAATCCAATTCCACAGACTGACTATCATTTGGTGTGACAACCAGAGTACTCTCAAGTTTTGCAGATACCTAGTGCAGGGGCAACAGAAAAATCATATTGAGATCCATATGCACTACATCAAAGATCTAGTCCACAAGAGGATCATCGACCTACAATTATGTCCTTCATCTGAACATTTTGTTGACATCTTCACCAAGACCTTCATTGAGCAGAAGTTTCACTCTTTGCACGATCATCTTGGAGTGAAGGACATAATTGATTAGCAAGTGTCTTCTCTTCTTCTGATGCATTGTACCTTAAGAGGGGGGCTTTCCCACGAGGTTTTCCCTCTTTCCTCACTTTATTTTTCAGTTTTCATTAGTTTCATTGTTCATGGGTAGCTAACATGGCCTTAGTTTTCAAGACCCATTCTTCATTACCCCATAGTAGTGTTTAGAGGGGGTGTTGGAGATATTACACAATCCTAGGATATTTTTTTTCTTAATTTCCTATGTTTATTAGTCATTATTGAGGGTCTCCTATTTTTTAGGAACCTCTCCTAAATTCTAGGAGAATATTCTCTTCAGTTTAGAGTCAGTTACACTTAGTTATACTAGTGGAAGTCACCCATGTTGATCTAGATAATTTTGGGAACAACATGAAGACATAAATATAGCAGAGATATAATAAGGAAATACATAGAGATATTGCAAGAAACACATAAATATAGTGAAACCCAACTTCTATTAATGAATAAGAGAAAAACATTATAGAACACAAACTAGCATAATGGGGTAGCTTATCTCTGAAAAGAAACAGATATTGGCTACGTTTCATTCGCAACAAGATTTACATCACACTCCATTGTCTGCTTAAAGGACCTCCTTCACCTCAATTATATGAGAGACTGAGAGGAAAACAATTCACATGATGCATGTGGGATATATTAATCTAAGTTTATAAAATTCCATAGGCATGTAAAACACTAGGACTTCATGGGTAGTCACCCATCCCTATACTACTCTAGCTCGGGCACGCTTAACTGCATAGTTATAATGGGATCTGGTGCATTAACACCATGTTGTAGGAATGTACATAAGACCACTAGGAAATCATTACATGATGTCTATAATTAACAAATGAAGATGGTATCACATTCCATTCTCCATCAAAAGGGTGAATATCATGGTTTATCAAAACTATGGGCTTGAAATGTTGATTCAATGGAAAAGGTGGTTGGCCACCAAGATCCACCTAGATTATTCCTTCCCCCTTAGGAAGTAGTGGTCCCCATTGTGTCAAGTTCCCTCGGGAGATGGTGAAACTTCTGTTGAATCTACACCTTGGTGACTCGCTTGCCAAAGTAGATGCCTTGCTTGTACTTTGCATGTGGAAGGATTCCATGAACCTGTTGGAGGTGTTGGACCCATTCAATACATATGGCTGCATGATCTACCTTGGTCTTAGTGTGGGAGTACTTTGTTGGTGAAGATGTAGAAATAAGAACTATATCAATGGGGGATAATGGTTGGAACCCCAAGCACACCTGAAAAGGGTTGTGGCCAATAGAGTTATGTTGAACATATGGAAGACTCTCATTCTCTTTGTGCTCCTCTACAATCTTGTCGACCTACTTCTGTTGGATAGAAATGTCTTGGTCCAAGGCTGTAGTGGTCGCAGTGACCTTTTGTTCACCTTTTGATTGGATCGTGAAGAGGAAAAACTTTGTGGTCTGAGAGATTACTTTGTGGCATTGTTTTTCCGATATCAATGAAGTGGCAGTAGTTGGAGCTACCTTCAGCACCCTGTAGTTCTGAACTCCCAAAGTAACAATGACATTGTTTGGTCGAGACTAATAGATAGCATGACGTTTCCACATATATGGTTGTCCTAAGAGAACATTACAGAATTCAAGTGGAGCAACATCACAAACCATCTCATCCTTGAAGGGCTTGATGCCATAGGACAGATGACATTGTTGGCTGACACAAATGTCTCTTCCTCGGCTCAACCATCTGATGGTGTATGGTTCGGGGTGTGGCATCGTTGACAACTTCAATCTCTTGAAAAACTTAGTTGATATTAGGTTCTTCTGACTCTCACTATCAACAATGAAATGAGGTGGGGTCCCATTTACCCACATCTGCGAGTGGAAGAGACGCTCCCTCTCCTCAAGCTGCTCTGGTTCTTCTGGTTGTATTTTTGTGGCCGCAATGGTAGCATTAGGTTCTGCATCGATGATCTCCTTCCCTTTATTATTCTTTGAATCAGACTCCAAGTTAGGTTCTGATTCTTCTTCTTTGAGCTCAACCACCAATGATTGTTTAGAGCAACATTCATCGGTGTTGTGCCAGGGTTTGTTTTGGAACTCACACCACTTTTTAATGTCTTTCTTAGACTTCATGTTACCCTTCTTTGTGAGCGTCTTGGACTGGATATCTTGAGGTTGGCCTTCCTTTCTCTTTCCTTTGTTCTATGAGTTACGGTTTCCTTTTCCATGATTATGTTGTGGCATATTTTCAAACATGAACTCTCGCTTACTTTGTTTCTTGAGTTTCTGCTCAATTTTGAGTGCATATCGATAAGCATCTCCCAGTGAGGAGATGTCCAATAAATCCATCTCTCTTTGGATGTACCTATGCAGACCACTACGATACTTCAAAACCAGGTGTCACTCAAAGTCTTTGATACCCAACTTTTAGCGCAAGGTATGAAAGATGTTAGTTTACTCTGGAACCGTTTGATCTCTTTTCCGATGAGAGTCGTCCATCTCATGTACCGGTCATAATATTTTTTGATAGGATAGAATTCCTCCTTTAGGGCATCTACAAAGGTTGTCAAAGTGGGTTCTCTCCTGAGTGGTGTAGATTCATCTGTAGTGTACCTCTCCCAGTAACCTTCCCACCAAGCTCTGACATGGGGAAGAGATTTAAGAAGCACGAAGGTGATATTTTCACTGTCAAAATTTTTTTGGCCAGAGTAATAACCTTCTAGTATATTCAAACATTTTTATAGAGCATCTACATTTATCTGGTCTTCAAATAAGGGGATATCAAAATTGACTTGTACCTTGAAAGGTGTCGCACCTCAAACACCTCAGAAATGGTTGCTTTTCGAATATGCCTCGGTTGCCATCATCGGTAGTCTTCGAAGGATCTGAGCAAAGTTGTCCATCATCTTGATCCTATGTCGCACAAGTGCTTCCTTGAGCAACGTCTTGAAAGGATCTCCAGCGTTTTCATGTCTCTTTTCTTCCGCCATCGGAGGTTGCTTGGGCTGGAAAAAGTAGTTGTCCTCAAGATAAACTAGCTTGATACCCAACTCTCTATACCATGATCTCGTTGGGGACCTGCTCTGAGAAACAACAAGGATAAGATTGGTCTTATATCATTGATCTAGATTATTTTGGGAATGACATGAAGACATAAATATAGCATATATATAACAAGGAAATACATAGAGATATTGCAAGAAACACAGAAATATAGTGAAACACAACTTCTATTAATGAATAAGAGAGAGAAACATTGTAGAACACAAATTAGCAGAATGAGGTAGTTTATCTCTGAAAAGAAAGAGATGTTGGCTACGCTTCATTCACAACAAGATTTACATCACACTCCCTTGCATTCTTAAAGGACCTCCTTCACCTCAATTATATATGAGAGAGTGAGAGGAGAACAATTTCCATGATGCATGTGGGATATATTAATCTAAGTTTATAAAATTCCATAGGCATGTAAAACACTAGGACTTCCCAGGAAGTCACCCATCCCAGTACTACTCTATCCCGAGCACGCTTAACTACGTAGTTCTAATGGGATCCAGTGCATTAACACTATGTTGTAGGCATGTACATAACACCATTAGGAAATCATTACATGATGTTTGTAATTAACAAATGAAGATGGTATTACATTCCATTTCCCATCAAAAGGGTGAATATCATGGTTTATCAAAACCATAGGCTTGAAATGTTGATTCAGTGGAAAAGGCGGTTGACCATCGAGATCCACCTAGATCACATGCATGGAAACCTCAGTTTTATCACCAATAGTTGCATGTGTTTCTCTCACTTCCACATGCATGACTCAGTTAATTGAAGACTAAATGAATAGTTAACTAGGAATAGGTGGCAATTAACTCCAGTAACTGCATGTGTGTGTCTAGATCTCTCTAAACCACCACTATGGCACATTGGCTTCTCTTCTAGTGCGCATTAGTTGAGCCATGCAGAGTATATTATGTGTAAATTATCATTCATTCATTTGGTTAATACAATTCTATTCTTTTATCTCCAATTTTTATCTCGTCTTCTCACTTTTGCAAGTTGTGTTTGTTCTTCTGCTAGCTAGATTTCTTGTGCAGGTACTCACCACATTCTACACATGCAACAACTTGATTCTAGATGAATTATCATCAAACCATACATTGCTTCTAATAATTATTTGTTGTCTGACAAGATCAAACAATCAATAGACTTTCGACTCTTCAAAACAGCCCATCATGATGCAATCATGACTCTTTTCATCCAACTTCTTTCTGAAATTATTGGAAATATGATCCCAAGAAATGCATCCAAACACACGAAGGTGGCCAACTAAAGGATTATTTCCACACCATCGTTCAATTAGAGTCATTAAAGGAACAAATCTAGTCGAGATGTGATTGAGCAGACAGTTTGCACAATAAATGGCTTCAGCCCATAAGCGAGAGGGGAGATCTTTGGCCTGCAAAAGGCATCTAGCCATTTCAAATAATGTCCAATTCTTGTGTTATGGAACACCATTATGTTGAAGTGTGTGAGGAACCAACTGCTTCAAGTCAATACTATATTGAACCAAGTATTCTTCAAAAGTTCAATTTACATACTTACCAGAATGATCTGATCTCAGGCACTTGATGGATTGGCCACATTGTTTTTCAGCAAAGGCTCTAAACTATTTGAATTTTTTAAAGACAAGATTCTTATTCTTCAAAAAATAGACCCATGTGAAATGAAAGAGATCATCAATGAAAGTAAAAAAAGTACCTTGTGCCTATGATGGAAAGTAGATTGATGCGGCAGACATCAATGTGAACTAATTCTAGTAGGTTTTGCGCTCACCACGCTTTGCCAGAGTCAAGTGGTGCCTAATGATGCTTTCCATGCACATATTCTTTATAGACTCCTTCAAGGGGAAACACTTTAGGTAGACTATCAACCATGTTTTGAGTTGTCATTTCCTACAGACTTCAGAAATTTAGGTGTCTGAGTCATTCATGTCAAGTTCAACTTCATTCATAAGTGTGAGAAATAAGATCATTCGAGTTATTGTCGGGTAGATTCGGGTCATGAAATTTATACAGATTGTCCTTCGGGTTGGTAAAACCTTCAGCAACAATCGAATGACCTTTCTTCAAATCTTGAACAAAGAACCAATCTAACCAAAATTCTACAATATTACATGTCATTCTTAACTGTGCAACATAAAACTGATTATCACTGAGGTTTGGAACATGATAAACGTCGACAATCCTCCCATGTTGACAAGTAACATCACCATGACCAGCAATATCGAGAGAAAAATCATTGGCAACATAAATCTTCCTCTCCTCAACATTACTCGAGGAAGTGAACAAGGAGGCATCTTTAGCCATATGATGAGTGCACCCAGAGTCGAATGCCCATTTGTTATGTGTAGAATGAGACAACAATGCTTGAGAATTTATGACTTGGAAGGTGAAATTATCAATGGGTCAGTGTATAGTGGGCACGTATCCTTCAAGGTGTTTAAACTTATCCTCTAAATCATCTCTCTTCTTATAGCAGACTTTCTCCACGTGTCCAGTCTTTCCACGATACTGATATGTCTTCTTCTTTCAACTTCGTTGGGGTGCATCTGTTCACCCCTTGGGTTTCTAGTCGAGGCTTCCAGGTTTTTGTGTAGAGGTATCAAATCGTACTCTTTCATTGTAATTAAACTTCCTCTTTCCCCTAACAAAGTGAGCTTTATGTTTACCACCAAGCTTACCTTCTTTGAGAAATCTATGTTGATCAGTAATTAAAAGATCACAAAAAGTTTCAAATTTGTAATCATTACCATATTCCTTGCGTGCTTGCCAGTTGGTGTGGAAATTCGACTAAAACACGTCAAAATGGTGCTATCAAATTCATCAGGAGAAACTCGATGAGTTGTCCATATTTCTACTAATAATATTTTCCACATTCTCCCAATTTCAATTGGAGTTCTTTGATACGCACCAAATAGTCCTCTATTGTGTCAAAAGAATGAGGATCGAGAGAGATCAACTCTTTCTCCAACTGCATGACATGGATCTCGTCGACTCTGTCGAACAATGACTTCAGCTTCTTCTAGAATTGATGAGGGTAGTCGATTCCATTAATGTGAAATTGAATATCCAGTGAGATATAGGTCATGATGACCCCTACAACCTCATCCTTCTTGTCATCAACAATGAACTTTTCTATATTTTTTGTTGGATCTGGAATCACAATTTTCATATACTGGCATAGTCCTTTACTCTTCAACGAGGTTTCTGTTATTGGTGCCCATACTGTGAAATTTGATCTGTTCAAAATAACAAGATCAGTCTTCGAAGCCATCTTCGATATCTAGACATAAATTGTTTTGTTTCAATAAGTTCCAATAGCAAACAACTAGCCCAAACTCAATCACACAACATATCTGACTCAACAAGGTTTGCATATAACAGGCAAGATTTCAAACCATCATCTCTAATACCATGTTGGGTAATAGGGTGGAACACAACTTGAAACAAAAAATATAGTACTATATATAATCGAAGAGGAAACAAAAAATTTGAATACAAAGGTGGTTTCTAAAGACATCGTTACGACACTTAAGAAGAGTGCATTGTGATTAGAACATCACAGTCCATAGCGCACACCTTGATATGCATGATCTATGTGTTCTATTTTTTGATAATGACCCATGGATTCTACTATTTATAGACTCAATATCTAACCACTTTCCTGGTAAATGGGAAGATCTTTTCCACATATGATGGTCGGTTGTTAGAGTTGACTTTGTCAAATCCGTGTTGTCTAGTCAGCTCGACAAGGATGCTCGACCTGACCGACTATCCATCCAACTTGTATTTGATTGCTGGGTTGGTCTATCCACCACCTGACTATCTTCTATTGTTGGTCGATTGTTCAACCAAAAAGCATGTCGACTACTCAACCGACTAATGTAGAATTCTGGTCGATCGCCCGACCGACTATTTCCAGATGTAGGTCGATTTCCTGAGAAATCTGGGAGAAGTGTGATGAACCATCAATGATTGATGTTCCAACATATGACTCATGATGATGGTATGGCTCCTAGACAAGCTATAACCCAACTGTAAGATGAAGATGCAAACATGTACCATGTTCAAGGGTGAAAATGACTGACGAATGTCGCTTTATTGGATACAAATCAAAGATAATCCCCCCCTTCTTCTTTTTTTGTTTTTTGGTGTCTCCATGTTTTTATGAACACAGAAGAGAGACAAAAATATGCTTGATAGTTTATTTTCCATGGTTATAGGAGATTGGAAAAGATATAAAAGTGTGCTCAATTGCGTCTTTTTCATGGTTTTACGAGCCTAAAAAAAGAGTTAAAATTGAGTTCGATTTGAGAAAACGAGTGGCTCCATGGCATGCAACTACATTCCAAGTGTGTGGAATATACCTATGCAAATCAAACTCAATAATGGTACTAGGAAAGTAATGCCACTCATAGTAGTGGTTTTCTACAAAGGTAAGGATAACAAAATGGAGGCAAGTCAATGCAAACGACAAGAGGTCAAGCATGGACTGTAGTGGCATTAAGTGGGATAAAAACAAACAAAATTATAATAGTCTACACCAAGACATTACAGCGATATGCATATAAAACTATTAAGCAACATAAGTAATGATGGGAACCCCTTTGGGACATGGACAAAAAAAGATTAAGGGAAAAATAAGGCTCAAATTTTAGCCACGGTGGGTCTAAATAAGGGTTCTCAGGCCTACAGATAATTGTAGCATGGGAACCAAATGGAAATGGCAGCACTAAACTAGGGCACTATGAAGGGTGGGCACCACTACATAATTTACGACATGCAAATAAGAAAGGATAATGTGACAACCTAGCGAGATCGAAACTAAGGCACAATGATGAAAAAATTGAGGGTTAATAATGCAATATGGTAGTGCAATAAAAAACCTATCTTATATGGATTGGATCATTATATTATTTTTCATATATCTCAGTACTTTCTGGGTGGAAAATTTGGAGGAATAATCTTGCAGGGCCATTTTGGCGGCTGGTCCAAATTTGGAAATTTGGGTCCAAAAAACCATTTGAGGCATCAAACAACACTTTTTTATGGTCCAAACATTATAGTGGAGAAATATTCCATATTTTACACACCAAGACCTTTCCAACAATGAAATAATTACCTCAATCAGAGTTCGCATGTGAAATTTATGCCTCTCGCAGGTTGACATACCATATTGATCACCATTGTGCGAGTGGATGCCACGTCAACCCCTGTTACTTAAACGTGTGGGGTGAGCCATGTACTAGATTTTATAGAACAATCTAGAAGGTCCAAAACTGATCACTAATTGAGGGTTGAGGAATACAATACCCTAACCCTAGATTGTCATCGAGCTATGTTAAATATCGGGTCGCTAGGAGGAGAAGGGGTTCCATTCTATGTTATTGTATTTTGTTCCATAGCAGAGAAGAACAACTAGGAGTGTGAAATTAGAGAGAAAAATAGAAGTGGTTATTGTTTTGTAGTAGCCTAACATGCCACAGGTCTTAGGTAACTCCATAGAGAGTTCCTTCTCCTTTATACTTGCATTATTTCCATACCAGAGAAAAGAGAGGAGAGCAATATCACCTTCTAGTTGGGTTTTCTCCCGTAGCTATTTCCTAGAGAAAATATTTGTGTTATTTTGTGGATGGTGGGTGATTATATTTTATTGTTCTTTATCTTTCGCATTTTATCTATTTCATGCACAAGTAGAAAATCAGTAACTAAATATTTTGGAATCTAAAGGAATTTGACCTTCATAGTGTAGTCAATTTGTATTTATCGGATCTCTTGTGATGAACTATTCCAATGGAATATCCACGAAAATTTACATATCACTATCCTTATATGTCAATTCAGTACATGTACATGGTTCAGTGGATGTCACCATAGAAATTTCCAAAAATATCATCACTAAGTCTTGCAAAAATCATCTAGAAACACTAGATCCATGGTTAAATTAAGCAGTGAAATCCCATAAAAGCAATAACAAAGCATGAATTAGAAGTAATGAAAGGCAAAAAATTCTCTCCTCTCGAATCTTCCAACATATATTGTGAGAATTTCCACTGATGCAATTCCATTTCATCTAGACCGAGAAACAACATGACCGTGTGTTTGATTTTTGAATGATTTATTTATTCATTTGTTTGGATTTTTGGACATGATGTATTGGCTACGTATTATATATATATATGATGTGATTGGAAATCCATGTGTTTATGTACATGCATGTTTGTGTTAACACTTAATTTAATGTAACAAATCCCAACATAGCTAACGAACTAACGTATGTAACCTTTTGCTATCAACATGGGTGTGCCTACAAAGAGGGCCAAGGGGATCCTACTGACACATGCAAAACATTCACTAAACATGATAAGCATTGAACTGAATCAACCCACATGCAAAAATAAAAAGCACTCACATCACACACCCATGTATAAGGCACTAAGCATTATGATGGTTTACACATAATAGATCTCATTGCTAGGCCCAAGCCAAGGATTATTATCATCATCAATGAAATCATGGGTCATTGTCAGCATTATATGGTACACCATTCTAGGTCCACGCCACATAGAATCAAATTTCATGTTCCTAAATATTTATGATTTCGAGCATGACCCAGAACCAAATCACTATTAGAAACTACACGAGGACAAACATGGTGAGCAATCTTGCGAGTTAGCATAGCTTCTTGATGATGCCCATAAAGACATGGAAAAGGTACGATATGGTCATCTTTGGTATGGTTTGAAGTTGAAAATTTTGTGGCAAGTTCGAAAAGAGGAATCCAAGCCTCAATTTGGTCAAGACTAGGCATTTCACTAGATGACCTGGAAAATGCCCCCTGTCCTAAATCAAAAAAAATTTGTCACCCACCAACATTTCCATATCATGAAGAAAATATGTGTGATGATGCATATCTTCCCATGGTTTATAAACTAAATTTTTGGTCTCCATGATGACCACATCTAAATGCAACTTAGTATCTAAAAAGCATGTGAAATAGGAAGAGGAGTGACAACCCAAGTGGGTAAGGTATAATGACCATATTCCATATTAGGGTGGAGTTTCTAACCAAATTTAGCAGACACCAACTAGATCACCTAATAAATTTATAGTACGATGTCCCAAGAAGGAAAACATGAGTGTAAATGATCCTTCTTAGAAGCAACTAAACACTTAATATATGATGCCACATAATTCACCTATGGCGGGATTCCACCTGAATACTAGAAACATAAAATGGGATAACATGGTCTAAATTTGAATAAGGATGGTGATTGTCAGATGCAAGATGATCTATCGTGACAATTCTTATGTTGCAAGGAGAATGCATCACTCCAAAGAGCATATACACCACAACATTCATAGAAAATATATAATCATGTGTAAGAAGGATATTGAAGTCTAATGTGCCATTCACCACCATCCTATCGAATAGAATAGTCTTCCCACCTAACATGATAGGAAAATGAGGAAGAATACCCAAAGATTCACTAGGTCTTCTGTCAAAATCCAACAACTCACTAGGAGTTGACAGAAGCTTGGTAGAACCCATAGCTTACAAACCCAAGGAGGATAAAATGTGTGTAGAGGCTCCTT
>JASDQU010308184.1:33194-48749 GCA_032191745.1 Picea mariana
ATCACCAATTAATTTAAAATACACACAATGATCATCTTAGCTTCTTGTGAATTCAAGTCCCAGCATATAAGTATCAATTTTTTGATACCATGTCCTTGGTGATTGTTTTAAACCATACAAGGACTTTTTCAGCTTGCATACCAACTCCTTCTTTCCCTTCACAGCAAGAGGTGTCCCGAGCCAAACCCTTGACCACAAAGGTGTCCCCTTGAAGCCAAGAAAGCTCCGATACGAAATGAAGATTTTAACCTTGTACAATATTTTACTGCAAATAGATTTTCAATAAAAGAACAGAAAAGATACAATGGAAATTACACACATTACACTGAGATTTTTCCCCTAGAAACCCAAATTGGGAAAACCAACATATTATATATTCATTCATTGTGATACATTGTTTACAATACAATTTACATATAGGAGCCAGCAACATCCAAAACCCTAACCCAATCACCTGGATTAGTCAAAAACCCTAATTCCTTAACCGAAAATAGAAAACCATCGGCAAAAACCATGTGCTGAAAAACTGCCCAAGAATGGACATGAAAATCGAGGTGAAACAAAAAATGAAGAAAAATGTGACATGTTTCTCGAGGAAAAAAAATTCGAGGGTGTTTCCCCCCTCAAACACCCATGTGCGCCCGGTGCAACATAGCAAACATTAAAGCTAGTCGTGCAAAGAATATAACACATACCCAAAACTCATAGCCATTAAGCCCATATTTCCTATGCATTGTTATGATGCTCAGTATTTGGACCCACATACCTATGGTGAGGCTGCAGTGAATCCCTTTTTGGAATCAACCATGCAAGAGGAGTACAATTCCCTCCTCAAGAACCAGACTTTGGATTTGGTTATGCTTCCTTCAAGAAGGAAGCTTGTCAAATGCATATATGTCTACATGACCAAGATCACAGTGGATGGACATGTTAGCAGATACAAGGCAAGACTAGTTGCCAAATGTTTTCAACAGGTTCTTTGCATAGACTACGATGATACATTCACTCCAGTAGCGAAGATGGAATCCATTCATTTGGCCCTTTCTATTGTGGAAACTAGAGGATGGGAACTCCATCAGATGGATGTAAAGAATTCATTTATTCATAGAGATCTCTCAGAGGATATTTACATGGAGCAACCACCTGGCTTCATACAAGATTCATATTTGGTTTGTAGGCTCAAGAAGTCTCTCTATGGTCTCAAGTAGGTGCCAAGAGCATAGTATTCCAATATGGACTCATACATTTGTCCCATAATTTTGTGAGATGCAAATCTGATCCAAATGTCTACATTATTAGGACTATTGATTCACTTTTGATTATATTTATTTATGTGGATGATATTTTGATCATTGGTTGCTCGACTTCATCGATTTTTGTGGTGAAGAAGAGGATTCTTCATAATAGGTTTTTTATGACAGACATGGATCCACTCCATTACTTCCTTGGTCTCGAGATTAGTCAGGATGCTTTAGGAATCAAGCTATCTCAAGCCAAGTATGCTTGGGATCTCATGGAGAGATTTCACACGATAGACTGCAAGTCTACCCCTACACACTTCCTATTTAGGGTAAGACTTGAGGATAGCAGAGACACTCCACTGGTTGAAAACACTCTCTACATACAGCTGGTGGGGATTTTGTTGTATCTCTCCCACACCTGACCAAACCTATCATATGTAGTGGGAGTAGTCTCTAGGTACATGCAAGTGTCGCATGAGTCACACTGGAAGGATGAAAAGTGTATCCTTTGGTACGTTTAGGGCACCATCAACTATGGGATTCATTATGCATCAGGCTCTGCATTGGATCTCATAAGCTTCACAGATTCTGACTGGGTAGGCAACAACATTGATTGCAAGTCCACATCCGGATACACCCTTAGTTTGGGTTCAAGAGCTATATGTTGGTCGAGCAAGAACCAATCTACTATTTCTCTATCATCAACTGAGGAATATAAAGGAGTGGTAAACATCACTATCCAGACATTCTGGCTACAGAACTTCCTTACAGATTTGGGAATCCAATTCCACAGAATGACTGTGACAACCAGAGTACTCTCAAGTTTTGCAGATACCTAGTGTAGCGACAATGGAAAAATCATATTGAGATCTATATGCACTACATCAAATATCTAGTCCACGAGAGGATCATCGACCTATAATTATGTCCTTCCTCTAAACATTTTGTTGACATCTTCACCAATACCTTCATTGAGCAGAAGTTTCACTCTTTGTGAGATCATCTTGGAGTGAAGGACATAATTTCTTAGCAAGTGTCTTCTCTTATTTTGATGCATTGTACCTTAAGAGGGGGGTTTTCCCATAAGGTTTTCCCTCTTTCCTCACTTTATTTTTTAGTGTTCATTAGTTTCATTGTTCACGGCTACCTAAAATTGCCTTAGTTTTCGAGACTCATTCTTCATTACCCCATAGTAGTGTTTAGAGGGGGTGTTGGAGATATTACACAATCCTAGGATTATTTTTTTCTTAATTTCCTATGTTTAGTCATTATTCAGGGTCTCCTATTTTTTAGGAAACTCTCCTAAATTCTAGGAGAATATTCTCTTCATTTTAGAGTCAGTTACACTTAGTTATACTAGTGGAAGTCACCCATGTTGATCTGGATAATTTTGGGAACGACATGAAGACATAAATATAGTAGAGATATAATAAGGAAATACATAGAGATATTGCAATAAACACATTAATATAGTGAAACCCAACCTCTATTAATGAATAAGAGAAAAACATTGTAGAACACAAATTGGCAGAATGGGGTAGCTTATCTTTGAAAAGAAACAGATATCGGCTACGCTTCATTCGCAACAAGATTTATATCACACTCCATTGTCTAGTTAAAGGACCTACTTCACCTCAATTATATGAGAGACTGAGAGGAGAACAATTCACATGATGCATGTGGGATATATTAATCTAAGTTTATAAAATTTCATAGGCATGTAAAACACTAGGACTTCCTAGGTAGTCACCCATCCCTATACTACTCTAGCCCAAGCATGCTTAACTACAGAGTTATAATGGGATCTGGTGCATTAACACTATGTTGTAGGAATGTACATAAGACCACTAGGAAATCATTACATGATGTCTATAATTAATAAATGAAGATGGTATCACATTCCATTCCCCATAAAAAGGGTGAATATCACAGTTTATCAAAACCATGGGCTTGAAATGTTGATTCAATGGAAAAGGTGGTTGGCCACCGAGATCCACCTAGATTATTCCTTCCCGTTAGGAAATAGTGGTCCCCATTGTGTCAAGTTCCCTCGGGAGATGATGAAACTTCTGTTGAATCTAAAGCTTGGTGAGTCGCTTGCCAAAGTAGATGTCATGCTTGTACTTTGCATGTGGAAGGATTCCATGAACCTGTTGGAGGTGTTGGACCCATTCAACATATATGGTTGCATGATCTACCTTGGTCTCAGTGTGGGAGGACTGTGTTGGTGAAGATGTATAAATAAGAACTATATCAATGGGGGATAATGTTGGAACGCCAAGCACACCTGAAAAGTGTGGTGTCCAATAGAGTTATATTGAACATATCGAAGACTCTCATTCTCTTTGTGCTCCTCTACAATATTTTCAACCTGCTTCTGTTGGATAGAAATGTCTTGGTCCGAGGCTATAGTGGTCGCAGTGACCTTTTGTTCACCGTTTGACTGGATCGTGAAGAGGAAAAACTTTGTGGTCTGAGAGATTACTTTGTGGCATTGATTTTCCAATATCAATGAAGTGGCAATAGTTGGAGCTACCTTCGGCACCCTGTAGATCTGACATCCCAAAGTAACAATGACATTGTTAGGTCGAGACTAATAGATAGCATGACATTTCCACATATATGGTTGTCCTAAGAGAACATTACAGACTTCAAGTGGAGCAACATCACAAACCACCTCATCCTTGAAGGGCTTGATGCCATAGGACAGATGACATTGTTGGCTAACACAGATGTCTCTTCCTTAGCTCAACCATCTGATGGTGTATGGTTAGGGGTGTGGCATCGTTGACAACTTCAATCTCTTGAAAACCTTAGCTAATATTAGGTTCTTCTAACTCTCAGTGTCAACAATGAAATGAGGTGGGGTCCCATTTACCCACATCTGCGAGTGGAAGAGGTGCTCCCTCTCCTCAAATTGCTCTGGTTCTTCTGGTTGTATTTTTGTGGCCGCAATGGTAGCATTAGGTTCTGCATCGATGATCTCCTTCCCTTTATTGTTCTTTGAATCAGACTCCAAGTTAGGTTCTGATTATTCTTCTTTGAGCTCAGCCACCAATGACTGTTTAGAGCGACATTCATCGGTGTTGTGCCGGGGCTTGTTTTGGAACTCACACCACTTTTTAATGTCTTTCTTAGACTTCATGTTACCCTTCTTTGCATGCATCTTGGACTGGATATCTTGAGGTTGGCCTTCCTTTCTCTTTCCTTCGTTCTATGAGTTAGGGTTTCCTTTTTCATGATTATGTTGTGGCATATTTTCAAACCTGAACTCTTGCTTACTTTGTTTCTTGAGTTTCTGCTCAATTTTGAGTGCATATCGATAAGCAGCTCCCAGTGAGGAGATGTCCAATAAATCCATCTCTCTGTGGATGTACCTGTGCAGGCCACTGCAATACTTCAAAACCAGGTGTTGCTCGAAGTCTTTGATACCCAACTTTGAGCGCAAGGTATGAAAGATGTTAGTTTACTCTGGCACCGTCTGATCTCTTTTCTGACGAAGAGTCGTCCATCTCATGTACCGGTCATCATATTTTTTGATAGGGTAGAACTCCTCCTTTAGGGCATCTACAAAGGTTGTCAAAGTGGGTTCTCTCCTGAATGGTGTAGATTCATCTGTAGTGTACCTCTCCCAGTAACCTTCCCACTAAGCTCTAACATGGGGAAGAGATTTAAGAAGCACGAAGGTGATATTTTCACTGTCGAAATGTTTTTGGCCAGAGTAATAAACTTCTAGTATATTCAACCATTTTTATAGATCATCTGCATTTATCTGGCCTTCAAATAAGGGGATATCAAAATTGAATTGTACCTTGAAAGGTGTCGCGCCTCAGAAATGGTTGCTTTTCGAAGATGCCTCGATTGTCGTCATCGGTAGTCTTCAAAGGATCTGAGCGAAGTTGTCCATCATCTTGATCCTATGTTGCACGAGGGCTTCCTTGAGCAATGTCTTGAAAGGATATCCACCTTTGTCATGTCTCTTTTCTTCCGCCATCGGAGGTTGCTTGGGCTAGAAAAAGCAGTTTCCCTCAAGCTAAACTAGCTCAATACCCAGCTCTCTATACCATGATCTCGCTGGGGACCTTCTCTGAGAAACAACAAGGATAAGATTGCTCTTATACCATTGATCTGGATTATTTTGGGAATGACATGAAGACATAAATATAGAAAAGATATAATAAGAAAATACATAGAGATATTGCAAGAAACACAGAAATATAGTGAAACCCAACTTCTATTAATGAATAAGAGAGAGAAACATTGTAGAACACAAACTAGCAGAATGAGGTAGATTATCTCTGAAAAGAAAGAGATGTTGGCTATGCTTCATTCACAACAAGATTTACATCACACTCCATTGCATTCTTAAAGGACCTCCTTCACCTCAATTATATATGAGAGAGTGAGAGGAGAACAATTTCCATGATGCATGTGGGATATATTAATCTAACTTTATAAAATGCCATAGGCATGTAAAACACTAGGACTTCCCAGGAAGTCACCCATCCCAGTACTACTCTATCCCGAGCGCGCTTAACTATGGAGTTCTAATGGGATCCAATGCATTAACGCTAAGTTGTAGGCATGTAAATAACACCACTAGGAAATCATTACATGATGTTTGTAATTAACAAATGAAGATGGTATTACATTCCATTTCCCATCAAAATGGTGAATATCATGGTTTATCAAAACCATAGGCTTGAAATGTTGATTCAGTGGAAAAGGCGGTTGACCACCGAGATCCACCTAGATCACATGCATGGAAACCTCAGTTTTATCACCAACAATTGCATGTGTTTCTCTCACTTCCACATGTATGACTCAGTTAATTCAAGACTAAATGAATTGTTAACTAGGACTAGGTGGCAATTAACTCCAGTAACTGCATGTGTGTGTCCAGATCTCTCTAGACCATCACTATGACACATTGGCTTCTCTTCTAGTGTGCATTAGTTGAGCCATACAGAGTATATTATGTGTAAATTATAATTCATTCATTTGGTTAATACAATTCTATTCTTTTATCTCCAATTTTTATCTCGTCTTCTCACTTTTGCAAGTTGTGTTCATTCTTCTGCTGGCTAGATTTCTTGTGCAAGTACTCACCACATTCTACACATGCAACAACTTGATTCCAAATGAATTCTCATCAAACCATACATTTCTTTTAATAATTATTTGTTGTCTGACAGAATCAAACAATCGATAGACTTTCGACTCTTCAAAACAGCCCATCATGATGCAATCATGACTCTTTTCATCCAGCTTCTCTCTAAAATTACTGGAAATATGAGCCCGAGAAATGCATCCAATCACACGGAGGTGGCCAACTAAAGGATTATTTCCACACCATCATTCAATTAGAGTCATGAAAGGAATAACTCTAGTCGAGATGTGATTGAGCAAACAGTTTGCACAATAAACGGCTTCGGCCCATCAGTGAGAGGGAAGATCTTTGGCCTGCAAAAGGCATCTAGCCATTTCGAATAATGTCCAATTCTTGTGTTCTACAACAGCATTATGTTGAAGTGCGTGAGGAACCAACCGCTTCAAGTCAATACTATATTGAACCAAGTATTCTTCAAAAGTTCGATTTACATACTTACCAGAATGATCTGATCTCAGGCACTTGATGGATTGGCCACATTGTTTTTCAACAAAGGCTCTAAACTATTTGAATTTTTCAAAGACAAGATTCTTATTCTTCAAAAAATAGACCCATGTGAAATGAAAGAGATCATCAATGAAAGTAAAAAAATTACCTTGCGCCTACGATGGAAATTAGATTGATGCACCAGACATCAATGTGAACTAATTCTAGTAGGTTCTGCACTCACCATGCTTTTCCATAGTCAAGTGGTGCCTAATGATGCTTTCCCTGCACATATTCTTTATAGACTCCTTCAAGGAAAAACACTTTAGGTAGACTAGCAACCATGTTCTGAGTTGTCATTTCCTACACACTTCAGAAATTTAGGTGTCTGAGTCATTCATGTCAAGTTCAACTCCATTCATCAGTGTGAGAAACAAGAGCATTTGGGTTACTGTCGGGTAGATTTGGGTCATGAAATTTATACAAATTGTCCTTCGGGTTGATAAAACCTTCAGTGACAATCGAATGACCTTTCTTCAAATCTTGAACAAAGAACCAATCTAACCAAAATTCTACAATATTACATGTCAGTCTTAACTACGCAACATAAAATTGATTAGCACTGAGTTTTGGAACATGATAAACGTCGACAATCCTCCCATGTTGACAAGTAACATCACCATGACCAACAATATCGAGAGAAAAATCATTGGCAATATAAATCCTCCTCTCCTCGACATTACTCGAGGAAGTGAACAAGGAGGCATCCTTAGCCATATGATGAGTGCACCCAGAGTCGAATACCCATTTTTTATGCGTAGAATGAGACAAAAATGCTTGAGAAGTTCTAACTTGGAAGGTGAAATTATCAACGGGTCTGTGTATAGTGGACACGTCTCCTTCAAGGTGTTTAAACTTATCCTCTAAATCATCTCTCTTCTTATAGCAGACTTTCTCCACGTGTCCAGTCTTTCCATGGTACTGATATGTCTTCTTCTTTCAACTTCGTTGGGGTGCATCTGTTCACCCCTTGGGTTTCTAGTCGAGGCTTCCAGGTTTTTGTGTAGAGGTATCAAACCGTACTCTTTCCTTGTAATTAAACTTCCTCTTTCCCCTGACAAAGTGGGCTTTATGTTTACCACCAAGCTTACCTTCTTTGAGCAGTCTATGTTGATCAGTAATTAAAATACCACAAGAAGTTTCAAATTTGTAATCATTACCATATTCCTTGCGTGCTTGCCAGTTGGTGTGGAAATTTGACTAAAACACATCGAAATGGTGTTATCAAATTCATCAGGAGAAACTCGATGAGTTGTCCATATTTCTTCTAATAATAATTTCCACATTCTCCCAATTTCAACTGGAGTTCTTTGATATGCACCAAATATTCCTCTATTGTGTCAAAAGAATAAGGATTGAGAGAGATCAACTCTTTCTCCAACTGCATGACATGGATCTCATCGACTCTATCGAACAATGACTTCAGCTTCTTCCATAATTGATGAGAGTAGTCGATTCCATTACTGTGAAATTGAATCTCCAGTGAGATATAGGTCATGATGGCCCCTACAACCTCATCCTTCTTTTCATCAACAATGAACTTTTCTAGATTGTTTGTTCGATCTGGAATCACAATTTTCATATACTGCCATAGTCCTTTACTCTTCAACGGGGTTTCTATTATTGATGCCCATACTGTGAAATTTGATCTATTCAAAATAACAAGATCAATCTTCGAAGCCATCTTCGATATCTAGACATAAATTGTTTTATTTCAATAAGTTCTAATAGCAAACAACTGGCCCAATGTCAATCACACAACAGATCTGACTCAACAAGGTTTGCATATAACAAGCAAGATTTCAAACCATCATCTCTAATACCATGTTGGGTAATAGGGTGGAACACGACTTGAAACAAAAAATATAGTACTATATATAATCGAAGAGGAAACAAAAAATTTGAAGACAAAGGTGGTGTCTAAAGACATCGTTACAACACTTAAGCAGAGTACATTTTGATTAGAACATCACAGTCCATAGTGCACACCTTGATACGCATGATTTATGTGTTCTATTGCTTGATAATGACCCATGGAGTCTACTATTTATAGCCTCAATATCTAACCACTTTCCTTGTAAATGGGAAGATCTTGTCCACATATGATGGTCAGTTGTTAGAGTTGACTTCGTCAAATATGCGTTGTCTAGTTAGCTCGACAAGGATGCTCGATCTGACCGACTATCCATCCAACTCATATTCAATTACTGGGTTGGTCTATCCACCACCCGACTATCTTCGATTGTTGGTCGATTTTTCGACCAACAAGCATGTCGACTACTCGGCTGACTAATGTAGAATTATGGTCGATCGCCTGACCGACTATTGCCAGATGTAGGTTGATTGCCTGATCGACTGAATCCAGGAGAAGTGTGATGAACCATCAATGATTGATGTTCCAACATATGACTCATGATTATGGTATGGCTCCTAGACAAGCTATAACCCAACTGTAAGATGAAGATGAAAACATGTGCTATGTTCAAGGGTGAAAATGACTAACGAATGTCGCTTTATTGGATACAAATCAAAGATAATCCCCCTCTTCTTCTTCTTTTGTTTTTTGGTGTCTCCATGTTTTTATGTACATGAAAGAGAGATAAAAATATGCTTGACAGTTTATTTTCCATGGTTATACGAGATTGGAAAAGATATAAAAGTGTGCTCAATTGAGTCTTTTTCATGGTTTTACGAGCCTGAAAAAAGAGTTAAAACTGAGTTCGATTTGAGAAAACGAGTGGCTCCATGGCATGCAACTACATTCCAAGTGTGTGGAATATACCTATTCAAATCAAACACAAGAATGGTACGAGGAAAGTAATGCCACTCATAGTAGTGGTTTTCTACAAAGGTAAGGATAACAAAATGAAGGCAAGTCAATGCAAACGACAAGAGGTCAAGCATGGACTGTAGTGGCATTAAGTGGGATAAAAATAAACAAAAGTATAACAGTCTGCACCAATACATTACAACGATATGCATATAAAACCATTAAGCAACATAAGTAATGATGGGAACCCCTTTGGGACATGGACAGAAAAAGATTAAGAGAGAAAAATAAGGCTCAAATTTTAGCCACGGTGGGTCTAAATAAGGGTTCTTGGGCCTACAGATAATTGTAGCATGGGAACCAAATGGAAATGGTGGCAATAAACTAGGGCACTATGAAGGGTGGGAACCACTACATAATTTATGACATGAATAAGCTTGCAGGGCCATTTTGGCGGCTGGTCCAAATTTGGAAATTTGGGTCCAAAAAACCATTTGAGGCATCAGACGACACTTTTTTATGGTCCAAACCTTATAATGGAGAAATATTCCATATTCGACACATCAAGACCTTTCCAACAATGAAATAATTACCTCAATCGAAGTTCGTATGCGAAAGTTATGCCTCTCGCAAGTTGACATACCATATTGATCACCATTGTGCAAGTGGATGCCATGTCAACCCCCGTTACTTAAACGTGTGGGGTGAGCCATGTAGTGGATTTTATAGAAAAATCTAGAAGGTCCAACACTGATCACTAATTGAGGGTTGAGGAATACAATACCCTAACCCTAAATGGTCATCGAGATATGTTAAATATCAGGTCGCTAGGAGGAGAAGGGGTTCTATTCTATGTTATTGTATTTTGTTTCATAGCAGAGAAGAACAACTAGGACTGTGAAATTAGAGAGAAAAATAGAATCGGTCATTGTTTTGTAGTATCCTAATATGCCACGGGTCTTAGGTAACTCCATAGAGAGTTCCTTCTCCTTTATACTTGCATTATTTCCATACCAGAGAAAAGAGAGGAGAGCAATATCACCTTCTAGTTGGGTTTTCTCCCATAGCTATTTCCTAGAGAAAATATTTGTGTTATTTTATGGATGGTGGGTGATTATATTTTATTGTTCTCTATCTTTTGCATTTTATCTATTCCATGCACAAGTAGAAAATCAGTAACTAAATATTTTGGAATCTAAAGGAATTTGACCTTCATATTGTAGTCAATTTGTATTTATCAGATCTCTTGTGATGAACTATTCCAGTGGAATATCCATGAAAGTTTACATATCACTATCCTTATATGTCAATTCAGTACATGTAGATGGTTCAATGGATGTCACCATAGAAATTTCCAAAAAAATCATCACCGAGTCTTGCATAAATCATCCAAAAACACTAGATCCACGGTTAAATTAAGCAGTGAAATCCCATAAAAGCAATAACAAAGCATGAATTAGAAGTAATGAAAGGAAAAAAATTCTCACCTCTCGAATCTTCCAACATATATTGTGAGAAATGCCACTAATGCAATTCCATTTCATCTAGACCAAGAAAGAACATGACCATGTGTTTGATTTTTGAATGATTTATTTATTTATTTAATTGGATTTTTGGACATGACGTATTGGCTACGTATTATATGTGTGTGTGTGTGTGTGATGTGATTGGAAATCCATGTGTTTATGTACATGCATGTTTGTGTTAACACTTAATTTAATGTGACAAATCCCAACATAGCTAACGAACTAATGTATGTAACCTTTTTCTATCAACGTGGGTGTGCCTACAAAGAGGGCCAAGGGGATCCTACTAACACATGCAAAACAATCACCAAACATGATAAGCATTGAACCGAATCAACCCACAAGAAAAAATAAAAAACACTCACATCACACACCCATGTATAAGGCACTACGCATTATGATGGTTTACACATAATAGATCTCATTGCTAGGCCCAAGCCAAGGATTCTTATCATCATCAATGAAATCATGGGTCATTGTCAGCATTATATGATACACCATTCTAGGGCCACTCCACATAGAATCAAATTTCCATGTTCCTAAATCTTTATAATTTTGGGCATGACCCAAAACCAAATCATTATTAGAAACTACACGAGGACAAACATGGTGAGCAATCTTTTGAGCTAGCATAGCTCCTTGATGATGCCCATAAATACATGGAAAAGGTATGATATGGTCATCTTTGGTATGGTTTGAAGTTGAAAATTTGGTGGCAAGTTCGGAAAGAGGAATGCAAGCCTCAATTTGGTCAAGACTAGGCATTTCACTAGATGACCTGGAAAATGCCCCCTGTCCTAAATCAAGATTTTTGTTGTCACCCACCAACATTTCCATATCATGAAAAAAATATGTGTGATGATGCATATATTCCCATGGTTTATCAACTAAATTTGTGGCCTCCATGATGACGACAGATAAATGCAACTTAGTATCTAAAAAGCATGTGAAATGGGAAGAGGAGTGACAACCCAAGTGGGTAAGGTATAATGACCATATTCCATATTAGGGTGGAGTTTCTAACCACATTTAGCATACACCAACTATATCACCTAATAAATTTATAGTACAATGTCCCAAGAAGGAAAACATGAGTGTAAAGGATCCTTCTTAGAAGCAACTAAACACTTAATATATGATGCCACATAATTCACCTATGGCGGGATTCCACCTGAATACTAGAAACATAAAATGGGATAACATGGTATAAATTTGAATAAGGATGGTGATTGTCAAATGCAATATGATCTATGGTGACAATTCTTATGTTGCAAGGAGAATGCATCACTCGAAAGAGCATATACACCACAACATTCATAGAAAATATATAATCATGTCCAAGAAGGATATTGAAGTCTAATGTGTCATTCACCACCATCGTATCGAATAGGATAGTATTCCCACCTAACATGATAAAAAAATGAGGAAGAATACCCAAAGATTCACTAGGAGTTGACAGAAGCTTGGGAGAACCCATAGCTTACAAACCCGAGGATAAAATGCTTGTAGAGGCTCCTTCATCTACTATAAATTAGTAAATGTGTAATGAACAAGCTTCACCCTTATTTTTAAGGGTGAAAAAGAAGGAAGGTGAGGCTCAAAAAGCCTATTCCAATCAAATGAAATACTCCTAAAACTTGGAGGGAGCATGCTCGAGGCGAGTGGGATTCCCCTTTGTTCGAAAAGTTTTGATATAGTAGTGAAGAAAACATGGTTGGTAGACACATCACTCTCCAAAATAATAGTGGGATCAGTCAAATATTGCATCGTTGCGACCACTTCATCAAATAATGATTGAGTAGATTGCTCGGAAACCAAAGGTGATTAAGGAGTAGAAGAACCTTCAAATAGGGACCACACTCTTTTTATCTGTAGAATAAGAGGGCACATATGAGTAAGGTGATCTCCCTTGCAAATTGTATAAGGTAACTTAGGCTTGCATCTTTCTCATCTATATGTCTCAATAATATCAATTCCCCCAACATGAATTGTTGTGATTAGTTGCTTGTCTCTAGTATGACTTGCAGTGACTAGTGTGTTGCCCCCAACATGAATTTCAATGGTTGGTTGCTCGTCTCCAGTTTGACTTGAAATTACTGGTGACATGTATCTAGAATGACTTGTAGTGGCTAGTGACATCTCCCTTTGTCTTCTCTTCATCTTCTTATTTTTCCTCTTTTTGATGCTTTTAGACTTCTGGTTACTAGGAGATAGACTTTCACCAGAAGAGATAAAAGGAGGAGGAATAGATTTCACTTGCAAAGAAGTTTCAGGAGCGTATGGAAAATTCAAAGTGTACAACAACCAAACAAGCAGGCCCATGGAAAATCCAAGAATATTCAATATGTCCATCAAATGGTAACCAACATTTCCAAAGGAAGGAAAAGTGCAAGAGTCCCCTTGGGAAGGGGTCCCTTGGTTGGTTTTCACAAAATAATTTCCTGGAATATGATTAGTACCCAGTGAAAAGAGAGTGTTGTTGGGGTATGACATCACTGATCCCCCCATATAACTTCCCTAAAGGACATCAGTTTCCCTATAAACATAACTTCCCCTAACACTGGTAAAAACACTAGTGGTCGGTCCAAACCCAGGATTAATATTCCAACCAAATGAGAAACCAACATTTAGTATCATTGGGCTACCTATAGGAATTCCAAAAACAGGTGGAAACCCACTTCCAACAATAAAATCATGGTCTTTCCCCACATCGAATACAAATATGGATGTGGGCACTTACAACAATGCAACGAGTATACGAACATTGGGTATACTCATGGAAGGAAATGTTGTAACTGGTGACATACCCCAAATGGAAAACTAGATGTACTAGGCATGATAGTGGAATAAACTATCCCACTAATAGAAGGTAAGGAAGGATTTAAGGAGACTCCTCCCTTAACACTAGATGATGAGGGAATATCTCCTCCCATACTAGATAAATCACTCACTCTTGAAATTGTATGAGAATGATAAAAAAAATGAGAATGAATCACCAAAATGTCTATAAACTCCACCATAGAGCACACCCCTATCAAATACAAGTTTCAATATGAAAACCTTTGGATAAAGGGGGCCTTCCAAAAACCAACCCATGTGGGATGTTAAGTCCCCAAGTCTTAGCTAACGAAGGTGTGAGAGACAGTAATGGTAACCCACACATAATATCCCATACAAGTGCAATTACCGTCATGAATACAAACACTCTCCAAGGGAAATGAAACAAGGATTCAACGTCTTCCTCAAGTACCACAAGTACTTCACACTCATAGTTGCATGTGTGATGACCTAAAAAAGGTGACTATGGATACCACTTCATAATCGGTGACTGGGTGGAGTAGTCATGGGTTGGGATCACATGTATGGGAAAGGAAACAAAGCTTGTAATTTTAGAGAGAAGTGTTTCCACTTCACTTCAATACCCCCATACATGTAGTAGTCCATCAGACACCAAAATAAGTGAAAAGAAAGAAAAAGAATGAAAATGAAATAAATGCACTTCTTTTTCTTCAATGAAAACTATCTAAGGGAAGGAATAAGAGATTTATTTTTGTAAATTTATAACAATAGATCAATCACTAATTTCCAATGAACAACCAATCACTCCAAAAGACAATTTTAGACCCCAAAATCCACAGCCAACACTCTAATGCAACTCTTTAAAAAAGCCCTAAAATGCTCAAAAGGGATGATCATAAAATGAATTTGTTGTTTTTCTCTTTTTATATCATGGAAATAAGAATGAAAAATTACTTTAAAAACTAAGTTCTAAAGGGTTTCATTCCAAATAATAAGGTTCAGAGGAAAAATCCCATGAAAAATTTCATGAAATTTGAGTGTTTTATGCACCCTATATGCCTTTTTTTGTGCACCCCACGGGCCTAATTGCAGGTTTCTTTCACAAAAGGAGTGACTAGAAAGGGGTGGTCACCTATTTCCTTTGCAAGAGTGACTGATTGTGACTCTTCATGCAAATTCAAGTGTTTTATGTAGGAGATATTCAACCATCAATTCCTCTTCTAACCTCATACATTAGAGGGCATTTGTTACACCTTTATTTGTCACCCTAGGTCTCACAGGGTATCTATTGATGTCATATTTCCAAGGATCCATTTGGCTACAACTAGAAGCAGTTTTGGACCAGCGGGAGCGTCCCTTGCGTCAGATAACCATCAAGGAAGTGCTAGTACAGTGGAAAGATATGACTCCAGCAGATGCCACTTGGGAACCAACTACAATTCTGCAGCAGTTTCCACATCTCAAGCCTTGAGGACAAGGCTGTTTTTAAGGGGGCGGACATGTTAAGGTCCTAACCCGCACATAGGTAGATCAATGTATTCGGATGTAATAAAGGTCAATATT
>JASDQU010308185.1:44228-73000 GCA_032191745.1 Picea mariana
CAGGGGAGACTATAATGTCCCCCACCTCTTAAAGAGGTGATGAGGAGACTCAGTGTCCTGGGCACCCCCACTAGGTCATAGTCTCACACTAAGGGGGGGAAAAAGTCAAGAAGTTAAAAGTTATATTTTTAAGTTGACTTAAGAAAGGAAAAGGATAAAGGAGTAAAAGATAACTCAACAGAAGAATAGAAGATTAACCCTGGGAGTTAACCTAAATCAACAGAGAATTAGAAGGAAAAGTATAAGTAAGAGGCTTGGGTGCACCTATTACTCATTCGGATTTTGGTATATTTCTTGTTGGTGCTCTTGAGCATTCAGTTTGGGGGTTTGCTGTACAAACCCTTGTGAGCAAATCAGTGGTGAAATATCCACTCGCCTTGTTCCACAACTTGGTCTTGGGGACGAAATATTCCTCCACACTATTCTATTCTCAGCATATTCCATTCTAGAGCTTCAGAAGATAGCAGGGTCGTACTATTGGGGAATTTCCAGTAAGGGCGCACCATACCCTTGAGGAGGGTTCGATTTAGCCATTCAGGAGGGCGCAGCTCTCTTAGAATATTTCTTATTTGGAGAGGTTTTCCTTGGACGTTGGGCTTGAAACTTCAGGAGGAGGATCCCACTACCCTGATCTATTACTTGACCGAGTTTGGGCTCATTTGGAGCATTCTTCCATCAGGGCCGAATTATTGAGGGCTTCAGTCCGCATTTGGAGCATGGCACTCTCTAGTTGGAGGGTTTGACATTCAGATTTGCTTGGTACTGGTATTCATTACTTATCCAGCCTTTAGAGGCTTCTTTTGTATTGTCGGGAGCATTTTGTAGCAGCTCATATCTGTTGTTTGTACGACCATCTGAGGTTTATGCCAGATCGGCTATCTATTGTATTGATCCTACATTGCTTATAATAAAAGGGTCAGATCTTTGCTTGTGCTTCTATATCTTGAATATATGATGATCTTCATGTGTTGAATGAATCTTATATGCACTTAATAACTCAATAAACACCTGCACATCGACAAACTAGTGGTAGTTAGTGATTCCAAGCCAGAATTGGGCTTGGGATCATTACAAAAACACTAGTTGTTGAAATCAATGAGTAAAGCAATGTCCGAGGCATGGCACCCGAGAGTGAGGGGTTCTCTAGATGAAATCCTATCCTAGTAATCCATCGGATTCGACGGTTCCTCAATCTGAGTCTCAATATTTGTTTTATTCCCACTTACAAGTTGCATCCCAAACTATTTTGGGGACTATTGGCCAATTTCTCCTGAGGGCATAAAAACTAACTAAATTCTATATGTCTTTGTCAACTAACTACTATATCTTACTTCCTTGAAAAAATACTGCACCAATTTCAACTGCACATTGAGTTTAACAACCACTACTTCCTACATAAAAATGTTGGTTTCACTATTGTTAACCATCGCCATAAGAAACTTATTCTTCAACTTGGATTGAACAAAACTAATATTTGTATACTTCTACTCTTGTCTTGAACAAAGATAATATTTGTATAGTTCTACTCTGGGCTTGCCTTAGACATATTGCCAACTAAAGCACCCAATATTTGCAACACACCAACTGATGGTTGGATTTCTTACTCCACAGCATTGAGCCTCGTATTCAATGGACATTTCTTATAATAATTCTAATTTGCACAAATCCAACAAACAACAACCTTACTACTATTTTTTTCTTAGATCCATATGATAAACTTATCATGTCCTTGGTGTTATCACATTAATATGTCCTTAATATGTCCAAAATCAAGAGGTATATCACATTAAATTAGGTGGTTGACCACTAATATTGGTAATTGCACCCTAGTCTAATTGTGCATCCAAAACTAAAGATATAAAATTTTTATTTAGAACTTTAAAAAAAGTTCATAAATTGGAACTAGGATGATGATGGACTACTCACTAACAACACGTGCACATGCAAATGAAGGTACAACCAAACAGGTACCTGTTAGATATTTCTTCCTCGAGTGAGGAAAGATTAGGACAAATAGAGGGAAATGTGACTGCATCTAGTAGATATGATAAGCAAACAAGGACCAGAGGTGAAAAAGTCAAAAGAAAATTTTGTAGACGCATGAAACTTTTTCTTGCCGAAGGAGGATCATGCTCTTATGATGATGAGACAAAAGGAGACATAGAGGTGCCACTCAGGTATAAGAATCCGGTGAATCAATGGGTACCTAAGGAACTACCTCCTATAGATGTTGACTTCATTGTCAACAATAGGACATATTGTATTTCACCATCCTCCCTGCATGGCTCGGGGCTATTTTCCATGGATGGAATAATTGTAAAATACAATACAGTAACTGAATTGATTGACTATGTTAGACTGTGTTACACTTATAATGATTGGATGCGGATGGTCCGGTACATGTGAAGTATGTGGAGATATGCACTCACCACAAATTATATACAACTAATAAACAAGGATAAAAATAAAGGAGCGACTATCTATATTGATAGAATGCCTAAAGATCATGACAATATCACAAGGTTTATAAACAACACACGACCCAGGACAACAAACAAACAACCAAATTGCATATATGAGGGACATGAAGAGAATCAAGTAGTCCTGTGCGCAATAAAAAGATAGCTCCCGAGGAAGAGTTATTAGTGGATTACCATTTAAATCGAATAGAAACATTGACTAATAGTGTGAAGGTACTTATGCAACACCTCTTTAAGAAACCTCTACTTATTGCATTATATTTTTTTATTATCTTTAACATTGTTGTAAATATTATCTTTAACATTGTTTTTTTGTTATCGTTAACAATTTTTTAAATATTTGGGGGTTTTAATTATATTATAATGTGACAGGATGATTTTGGAAAAAGGCCAACCGTAGAACATGTAAATAATTATCAATTTCCACTTTCATTTTACATTATTTTTATTATTTGCTTATATACTTTTATTGAAATAACATTGTTTTTGTTGAAATTATATGTAGTCCATAGGCCATGTTGATCACGATTCCGCCAATGAGGAGGGGTTTTATTCATCCCTTGATCTGATGGTCTTAATAAAAAAAAGATCATTAAAGTGAACAAGGAACTTGCTATCTTCTTAGATCGTCCAAATCAAACTCTCGACGTCCTAGAAAAGATCAAGCTCCTTATGTCACAACTTAACACATATAAGGTAATAACCATAATTTAAAGTGTTTTTTTTTAATGTACTCATATGTTCAATTATGATACTTTGTTCTTTAACTTTTACATTATCTCACGAAAAAAAAAATTCTTTATTATAAAGAAATTTTTGGAGCCTGTTTAGCCCGGTGTTGGTAGTAGTGGCGCTATAGAGGCGCTACAGAGTCCTGATGCGAGCAGTGATACAACTGCTAGAGTATTATTTACTTCTCCATCTTCCACACCTAATTTAGATAGGATCCATGACACACACCACCATACATCCACACATCGTTCAGAGTCTAGAGACGGTGGCAGAGATGAGGCTCATGGTGATGTGGTTGACATGGTTTCATTTCCTAGAGCTAGATGTGTGACAAGCACGGGGACCCTTCCGTGCACATTTTTGGTCGATGATAATGGACTTCCATTAGAACAATCAAGAATCTCAGGTAGTTTTAATTCATATTTTAATTGTTTAATGTTGTCCTTTTCATACAGAAATCATCTAGATTATTAATTTTAAATTAATGATCATATCTTTTTGTGTATAGGAAATGACCATTTTTATAGGCACCTAGAGAGCGATGCCTTGTTTATTTTTGGGGCAACCTTACGCATGAGGTGGAATTCCCAGAATTCCAACCTCAAAAAGGAACTTATGGATTATCTTGAAGGCCTCTTTGGAGTAGACATGTTCACTAAAAAATCAATCACCTCTGCAACGGACGAATATTTAAAATATACACTAGATGTTTATAGATGAAGCTTGGCAGGAAATCTAGGTATGAGAATCCTCCCTCAATTCCAGAGAGGGAGTGGAAGGTGATCATTGATGATGCAAAAGAGAAGATTTTGAAAAAATCAGGAGAACAAATAACTGGTACACTAAGGTAAATTACAATATTTTGATTTCAATACCAGCTTTATTTTTCTTTAGATCAAAATAAAAGTGTGGTTATATATAACATACTTGAAAATTTTGATGATAGGTTGCCTGACACTTCGAAGGCAACCAAAGCAAGGATTTCCAAACATGGCCAACACAAGTTAGGCCAGGGTGGCTACTCGAGGTTACAGCCATGAATCGTAAGTACCCAAACATATTAAGAATATTATTTGTATCTCCTTACAACTTTCAGGTAATTGTAGCCAGAAACATTAAAAAACCATACCCTTATGCAATGTAGGATGACGACTTCAGAAATGAAACCACGGAGGAAGACCTCCAACTTGGTTACAAGTACGATTATAAATCCATAGTTTATCATAGGAAAAGCATGGGGAAGATCCCAAGATCCAGTTTGCGGGACAAGGTAAATAAAAATCAGTCCACATTAACCTTTCATTACTTATAAAATACATAAATGTTTGATATCGTCCACGATTTAATGTCTTACTTTGTTTTAATCAGGGGAGCAACACTATCAACAAAACCATTAGTACTGGACAATAGAGTGTTGATATTGAAACATAGCCAAAAGATCATGGTGCTCCCTAACAGCCCCATCCCAGTGAGGTGTAGCCCCAAGATGTTCCTGTGACTAAGGCCCATGATGGTAAAATGTGTATATATTAATCATATACTTAATAATTAAGTTCTTATAAATTTTGTACTTATAAATTTTGATGTTTCAATGGTAGAGAATGTCATAGTTGATCCTCCTTGACTTGAAGATCAAGTGAATAGGCCAACAACCATTCCAACAGTGCCGACTAGAGGACCAGGTAAATAATTACAATGCAGAGTTTTTTTTTTAATATTAATGAACTATTTCAATGATATTTAAAAATTGGCCATATAAATTTAATATTTTTTATTTTTCTAGGTGATGGTCCCTCATAGCAGCATCCATGCCATGGGTACGAGACCAGACGTACTCGGCGTGAAAGAAATGAAACAACATCAGCTGCTGAAGAGCACCCAATAAACGTAAACATGGAGATAAATGAATTACTTAAGACCTGGAAAGCACAAAAGAAGACTAAAAGAAATTCATGATGTCATGTAATAATTTTATAAGACAGTTTGATGTACATTATGTAGTTGAACATGTAATGATGCATATAATGCATTAATATTATGGGTACTTTTTCATCTGATAATATACACAAGGATATTTCTATGGCTTGTATATATCTGTGAATGTAATTTTTTTATACACTTAATGATAATTTCATCTTCTCTTATAAGAATTGGTATATATTGATTCAATACTCCTTGATTCAAGACATGATAATCCAAGCAAGACCTGGTGTCTTTTGCTTGGGCTATGGAGTCTAAGCAACAAATAGAACTTGGATATGCAGTGTTCAACTTCCAAAATCTTGTGACATGATATATGCAACTTTGAAGGTCTTGTGACATGTGACATGTGGCAAGCATCTTTTCCAAGCAATGTGCAAACTTTAAACTTGGTGCAACATGAAAAAATAATTTTTTGGGAAGATGCAATAATACTTTTTAAGGATTAAACATGAGGGGTTGAAAATGGCCATGTCAAACCTTGGTATAGTTTGGGCTTTCTACTTCATAGATATTACCTTACCTAGGTTCCAGACTTGAGAGTGAGTTAGATTATTCTTGATACCCACTTTATGCTTGGCATATCCATGTTTTGGATGATAACCAAACACAAGGGAAGGTTTCCATATGTTGGTAAGCTCCTTGAATGGTTGATTTGGATATTTTATTTCACCTAGTAGCCACATCCCTTAGTTATCCAATAGGGTAGGCATGAATATGATCTTTGAGAAGTAGTTAGAATGATTTTTTCCCTTCCATTCATGTTTTCCTTTCTTTTGTGTGTTTACTTTCATGCATTGCCTAGTTTTATTGATGCATTTGATTTTCCTTAGAATAATTTCTTACACGTGTTTTCCTGCTTTACTTTCATGTTTATATTTGGTGAATTTTTTTTATTTGTGCCAAGTATTTTTTATTTCTAACTAGGGTGGTAGATTCACCCAAAATTTTGTTTCATTTGCCAAGTTATATGGTGTGTAGGTCACAGGTCTACATAGATTATGGAGTTCTCATACATTCTCACACCAAGTGCATGTCCACGAGTAGGATCCAGATGTTACCCCATAGGGGGTGACACATTTTTGGATACACTAGCAAGGGTTTCAAGTTGTTGCTTGCATGATGTTTCATGCCCATATTCCCTAGATCTAGATAGAGTTCTTCTTGATATCCACCAAAAACATGATCGTGCTAGCTCAACTATGGTGTAGCTCACTTTCATGCTAACTCCTCAGATGGTAGATGCATTGTTGTATGGTATGGAATGGTTCATATTTTCTTTGTTTGACATTCCATGTATCAATACTTATTTGGAAACAATGATGTAACTTATTATCTCATCATAAAGTGGTAAACACCTAATGATTGCCTAGTAGCATTTCATAACATTACATGGTTTTATGACTTTCCTTGTAGTACCTTGGAGAACATGTTTTATGTTAGAAGTGTTTCATCTCTTGGTTTAAGCTATACCATTGGGTTCTTAGGATAGATATCGTTATCCATATCCCAACCATGCTAATCATTTTCTAGCTCCTGAGTGTTATTCATTCCATCCATATAAAAAATTGCATCTTGGTCATGTATGATTTCTCAAAGGTCAAAAGGAAAGGTCAAATTGACAAAGCCTGAGTCAATAATCCAATAAGGAAAAGAGGTGAAAAGATAAAGTCAAAGTCAAAATCAAAATATAAATCTTTAGCAATGCTCCCTCACTATGAGACCAATGCCTCTAGTCTCTAGTTTGTCTATGAATATCTAAATAAAAGGAACTTGTTTGATAAAACAAACATTTTTTTTTTTTTTCTTAAAGGGGTAGTAAGAAACAATGTTAAGGATGGTAACTCATGTTAAGCTATCTCTAGAAGGATATTGTATTTAAAACTCCTAGCTAAATAAAGGTGGATGAATAAATAAATGATTGATAAGACTTGTGCATGTCTAAGACGTTGAGGGTCATCACATGAACTCATTCCCCATTCCCTTTCATCATTATTAATTATTTTTTCCTATCTTTCACCTAGGTGCTTAGGAAATATGTGTTGTCATAGGAATTGATGCATGTATAAGGGTCAATATTGTTCCCCTTGGTAAGACTTAGGAAAATATTAAAACCAACCCCCTTTTTTATGTTGTGCTAAGAGATGTCACCAAGTGCTACCAATTAATGGCTTGCTAAGAGGCTAGATCCATCACTTCAAGTGGGTATTGTGCATTGGGATACATGTATTATGTCTCAAGATCCATGGCATTGCATTGGGATCCATGATGCTACATTGGGATCTATGTACTCATATATGATTATATCTACATACATTTGGATCCATACCATTTTCCTTGGGATTCATGTAATTGCATTGGGATCCATGACAGTACATCAATCCATGAGATGGATTCCATGTCACCACACATGCCACATGGGCCACTCAAATTAATTATCCTTTATCAATTGGACATTTCATTCACACTCATACATTATTTATCTCTCCTTGGACAACACATGGGAGTTATTAGTGCATTGGAGGAGTTGGTTACAAATTATGGAGGTGGTTATAGGTTGTTATTCGGACCTTGTGATGATGTGGCATGCTTTATTTTTATATAATTGAGAAGAACCCACCTAGAGGAGGCCACACATGCCATTTATATTGACTTTTTTACTTGGATGGCTCACACATGTGAGAGGTAATGTCATATTCTTGAGTTCATTATTCCAGACTTGAACCTTTCCATCATTTGAGGGAGTTGGTTGGAGGATCTTTGGGAGTATTTGGACAATATTGACTCAATCATTCACCCTCTCATGGGAAAATTTCACCTTTATTGAGGAGTGCACCTAATTTATTCTCTCCCTCTAGCCCACACTTGCGGCATTTATTATTATATTTGGACCATTCTTTAGGGTCATTTGGCTCTTGGAGGGATTTGAGGGATTTGTTAGATGATTTGTTGTATTTTCCCATGGTTTTGACTGGGTTAATGGTTTTGACCTCATAGTATTGAGCTAGCACATTGTGTTGTATTGTATTTGAGGAGGCTCTTCACTTATAAAAGGAAGAGTCCACACTCATTTAAAACCATTGGATATTAATGGGAAACTTGGATTAATATTTGTTTGAGAATCTATTTCTTTTCTTTGTTAATGTTTAGTCATTTTCAAGGTTTATATAAGAACTTTTAAAAGCTTTTTTGGAATAAAAAGGCTGCTAGAAGGCCAAAGAATTAAGGTTGAAATGCTCTAGTTGGGAGGGTTCTCAAGGTAAGTTCTCTAACCTTACCCCTTTGATCATTGAATTTATTTTTCATGCATTAAGGTAGGACGTCTGATGGATCTATCATTTTTCTTGGCCAACCTTTCAGTTCACCTTGATAGTACTAGGAAAGGTTTTCATAATGTGTTATCCTCAATCTAGATTGCATTGAGCCTCATTGACTTATATTAGTTCAAATCATGCTAACTAGTTCTCAAAGAAACATCTATATGTTGATCACAAAAGGGTTTGGAAATCCCTTTTAATTTAAGTAGAAATCGATCACTTTTATGGATGCCCTAATGCATACTTTGCTTGGAATGGTTGAAATCAATACAACATAACTAGGGTTGAAAATAAATTTTATTGCAACATTTTGAAGGAGTGTTGTTCTAGGTTATTATAAACTATCATTGGATGTATTAGAAGGTCCAACAACCTCATTCCAAGTGAAATCGTTGCATGTTCTTTATTGTTGTTCTAGGATTTTTCTAGTATTCCTTTTTCTGCAGAGATTTATTGTTGTGAGGGGATATTTGTAAACCTCCTCTTTTTCCAATGTTTTAGGGATTTCATTATATTCATTTCCATAGGTGTCCAAACGACTTTGAAGAGAGATAAATTACCTAGTTTCAAGCCTTGAAATTACCTCCTATGTGTTATCCAAAACTGTATCCAGGACTGCCATAAAACTGTAGAAGTATTCCACTTTCAATGGTGATTAAAGTGTTGATGTCTTGCTTTGTTTTTATGACACCTTGTTTTCCACATCCCAAAGAAGCCAAAATATGTTAAGGAATTCCAAAGGACCTTGTAATTAGTCCAATCATTGCCTCTTCACTATTGTATGAAGGTTTGTTAACCATATTTTCTTGTGGTGTTTGCATCTCTTTTTGCTTGGTTGGTTGACCATGATACATTCCTACCCTAACCACCCCAAACAATCTACCCAAACAATGCAACATTTCTATTGTTTGCTATTGAGAGGGTCGATTCATGATACAATCATGGTTCCAAAGAATTGATCTATATTGTATGATGAGAAACAGATTAATTTATGAGTGTTGATGAATGAATGATAAGTTTGGTTAATGATATAATTTTTGTGCCTTGACATATAATAATGAAATTTGCTAATATGGTAGCATTGTATTTCTTCTAAAGTTATTACATTGAGCTCTTTTCCTTATTCTCTCTTTACAATAGTGACATTTCATATGTTTCATGGCATATACTTATTGAATGGATGCAAACTTATATTGGTTATGAATTTGTTACAATGATGCTCTATTTCATTGCTATCATAACGACCCAGTTTCATGCTTAAATGTTTCATAAGTACTTGTTCATGCTTCACTTGTTGCACATATAAAATTTGCTAAATGACGACTATCTTGTGAATGAATATATACTTTTTGCTTAGAAAGTTTCAACTTGAGCATTTTATATTGCTTGATCACTAATTATGAGTAATGGTGCATTGGTGTGTTGTGTTGAATAAAGTAAGTGTTTTCCTTCCAAGCATTCATTGAGCATTTTCTTCTCTTACTTTTCTTGAAGCATCAGTTTAGAGAAGTCAACTCAAGTCAAACAAAGTCCTTGTCCCAACTTGTCTAGAAATGCAATTATAGGACTTAGTATTACCCCACTAGGAAAACCCTCCTTATGTTAGAAACCATGGCCTAGAAATGTAGAGGCAAGGTCACTAAGGTGATAGTGGGCGGCTTCCTTATCTATTTCCTCAAGCTCTCCCTCGCAGGGTAGGACTTTCCTTTGGCGAGATTTTAAGCGGTAACATGAGAAATTTAGCTAGAAACACCTCAAGCGTGTGTTTTTAAGAAGGTATTTAATGGAACCATATTAAAATGTATAACCCATGAGTAAATATAAAATCATATATAAGGCCATCAGAGTTTATTTGAACAACAAAGCAATAATTTCTTTGGCAGGTTTGAGTATTTATTTTCCCTCGCCTTTTTAGGACAAAGAAGGCTTTGAGGCCAGGGAGATGTTAAATATGTAAATCTAAGTTAGAGTATTGTTTTTTGATATAATTGTGTAATTATTTTAAGAATATAGTTAGTTTGAACAGTCGGGTCAGTCAACTGACTCAACCAACCAACCAACTATTGTGGCCATAACAACCCTCTTATTTTTATTTTATAAGAAAAAGGAAAGGGGCCCCTACCAAAATTGAATATATGCAGATGGTCTGGAGTTATGCAACAGCTTCACTTGGATTACCTCTTTGGTGTGAAATGATAGCACCTTCTATAATTGGCTCAAAAATCAAAATTTTTTTTTTTTTGCTCAAAAATAATATATATATATATTTTAAATAAATTGTTGTTGTCACAATTTTGATGCATCATATAAATCTTGCGATGCACTTGCTATACAAATCACGAATTTTTTTATATCAATTTCGTGGAAATATACCCTGTTTTCGTTGCAATTGCGACGACCTATACAAATCTTGCGACGAACTTGTTATACAAATGACAAAAATTGTATAGCATTTTCATTGCAATATACCTTGTCTTCATTGCTCTTGCAACAACTAGCTTCGAAAGCTGATTCATCGCAAACTTTTTCTTTACTTTTTCTATATTTTTAGGTGTGTGACGATCTCTCTTTATTGTCACGCTTGCAACGATATCTATACATTGTCTCATTTGCAACGATTTCCCTACCTTGTCTCATTTGCGACGATTTCCCTACTTTGTCGCTCTTTCGACGATTTATGACAACTTCCCTAGTGTTGTCTCTCTTGCAACGTTAATCCAGGTTCATCGCACGTGCCACATCACGTTAAGCGATGTTTGGGAGACTCATGATTCGTCGCAATATCCATAACATAACGTCGCAAGAGAATCAAAATAATCGTTGCAAAATGACCCAAATTTTCTAGTGATTTGACATTCATTGCAGGTTCTAACAATGGAAAACACGTCAAAAAAAAGGGTGGTCCAGTAGTATCCCGCCCTCAGGATTTTGAGATCTACATATTTCCAATGCTGGTGTCCTCCACATACTCCTCTATGCATTTCTTATGTGACTTGATTGGATTCATTCTCATCTAGGCATTTTAACAGGATGCCAGTAGGATCCCTCCAATACAAGCTCTGGTCTGAAATGAAGAATTTGATAACTTTCAATTTGAGAGACCTGGCCTTTGTATTTTTCACATCTGGTGGAAATTCTAAATTCTGTAGAAAATAGATGATGTTTTTATGCCAAGGTGAAGTGGAGTAGTTTTCAAATACCTGTAAGTTGTCTTGTCTGGGATGTCTAATGGGTGCATCTGATTGGGTGAAGATTTGATGCAATTCTAACACCTTACAATTTAATTCTGATAGCAATTTGGCATATCCTTTTCCTTTGATCAACTTGGTAGGCTTTATTTGTAGGTCATACTCCAATAGTTTGACAATCCATTTCCCTCTTTTCCCCTCATTGTCTGGCTGCACCATAATCTCTTTGACACTATTGCTAGGAACAAAAGTTGTTATGCTAGACTGTAGCACATAAACCCTGAAGGATTTGAGTGCTTTGACCAGTGCATAACCCTGTTTCTCTAATTTATCATACTTCATCTCAGCATCTTGGAGCCTCTGCTGAAAAAGGCTATTGGCTGCCCATTCCCTTCTTCATTTTTCTGCAGCAGTACAACAACAATGGTTTCTTCTGAAGAAAAGGAGAAGATGAATAAATATTTGGTATATTCAGGGATGACCAATACAGAGGCTTCAACTAAATCTTTCTTGATTGTTTGGAAAGATGATTTTTCCTCCAAGGACCATTTTATCACGGCCTCTTTCTTGAACATGTTAGTAATAGGCTTCAAAATTTCAGCAAAATTTGGCACAAAGCATCTGAGGAAGTTTATCTTACCAATAAAACACTAGACATCCTTTTTTTTCTTGAGATCTCAATATGTTGAATGGAACAAACCCTCTTTGGATCAATTTTTATACCTCCTACTGATATGATGTGGCCCAGGATATTTCCTTCTGGCATGGCAAAGTGATACATCCTAGGATTCGGGGATATTCCATACCTCCTTCACTTCTTGAAAACCTGCTCCAAATGTTGCAAATGGTCCTCATCAGACTTGGAGAAAATGGTTATGTCATCCAAGTAAATAACCATAAATATGTATTTTCCCCCACAAAATCTATGTTCATGGCCCTTTGAAAAGTGGCCCCTACGTTCATCAGTCCAAAGGGCATCTTGTCATACATGAATGTTCCCCATGAGGTGGTGAACATTGTTTTTTCTTTATCCTCTTCACACACTGCTATCTGGTTATAACCAGAGTATCCATCTAACAAGGAAATTTCATGTTCACCTACCAACCTTTGTAAAATATGATCCATCTTGAGGAGGGAGTAATTGTCCTTCAGAGACAACTTGTTGAGATTTCTGAAATCAACACATAAGTGTATCTCCCCACTTTTCTTCCTTACAGGTACTAAGTTGGCCACCCAGTTTGAGTACCTCAATGGTACAATAATCTTGGCATCCAACATTCTTTTCATCTCCTTCTCAATTATGGACATTAATATGGGATTAAATTGTCGAATCTTCTGCTCGAATGGCTTGGAGCTAGCCTTTAGAGGGATCTTGTGCTGGATGATGTCAGTGTCAAATGTCTTTAAATCCTCATAGGACCATGAAAAAACATCAACAAACATTTTTATGACATTGAAATACCCGCCCTTTTGTTTTGTAGCTATTTATTTGGACAACTTGATGATCTTGGGGTTCTCAGTGGTCCCAATATTGCAATATGTTATCTCTTCTTCTTGACTCTTCATGGCAGCCCCTTTGTAAACATCATTAATGTCAAACAAACTTTCCAATGGCACTAGTCCTCTTGTAATGTGGTTGGTTTTCAGCTCCAAAATATCATGAACAACTACTTCCTTTAGTAGATGAGATGTTTGTTGACCTTCTAATTCCTCATTTTCACCTTTTTGACTTTCTTGATCAATTGAGATATTGGATAATTCATCAATGGTGTGTAGAAATGTATGCAGATCTAGATCATCACTAAAGACTTGCCAGTGATTTATGTTGTCGGGTATGGCTGTTCTATGTATGATTTCCACTTGATATTTAATATTCTAGCCAATGGGAGGCCTGAAAGTGTTGGCATCTAAGGCCAGAGAATCCGCCTTCTGATTCTATTCTCTAGGAATGAAAGAAATGTTAAATGCTATAAAGAAATTATCAATCAGATCCCATACCTCATTCTTGTATTTCTTGAGCCTCTGTTTCTTATCCTGAAAGATGTTCTTTACTTGATTGATGATTAACTCAGAATCGCCAAAAAATGCTACACAATCAATGGCCATGTCTTTGACAGCCCTCAGTCCCAACACCAGAGCTTCATATTCAACTATGTTATTAGTAGTTTCAAACTCCAGCTTATAAGAGAGGGTTATTTCCTCTTCTGAAGGAGAAATGAGGAGTATACCTGCACCTGATCCTTCCTTTGATGAAGAGCCATCGAAATAAATCTTCCATACTTTTTTTTGTTGACCTGTCAGTGGTTGATACTTGCATTGGCTTATTGAAATTTTGGGTTCATCATCATTTATATGAAAGACAGATGAGCCAATCTCATCCTCAACAACATAAATTGGGTGATTTCTTGGGTTCTGATGATCACTGAAAATGTAGGCTAACCTTACCTCTCTGTATACCCTCCTATGTTCTCCTCCAAACACAGGGATGGTGGCATAAGTGAGGTCCATTTGTAATGATCCTCCAACCTTCTTAGCCTAGGTTTTGGATAATATCATACCAAACTTTGGGGAAATGTCAACAACCACAATGTCCATCACTACACTCTTCATGGGTAACTGTGCCAAAGAAACCACCATGTCCTTTATCAGTCCGAGACATTTTTCTTTTTTAGAATCAAAGGAGTATAGGTCCTAGTAAGGTTTGGTAATCTCCAGACCTAGCTCTTCTATAACAACTTTGGGCATGCCATTATGAGAGGCTCCTGAGTCCATAAGACAATTGTGCAGGATCTTATCATGGACATTCAAAGATATATAAAATGGAGGAGAAGCATCAAAGCCATCCTCAATGTGTGGATCCATAGTAATGGCTGGGTTTTCATCTTGCAAACTTATTACATCAGAGGGTACACTAGGAGAAGTTGGCTGCAAAAATTTCATGATAGATTTTTTGAAAGGTTCATTCTTCATCAATTTTGTCAAATGCATAGGGATCTTGATCTTTCTCAGCTCATGTTCTAGGTTGAAATAGGATGGTGGCCTATCAACTTATTTTATTTCATGGACTATATGTTTAGATAAGGGAGGTGACTGAGTTTTAGATGACACACCTTTACTTGGATTTGGCTTGGGAGGAAATTCAACTTGTTTATTTTGATAAGAGGTAGTGGATTTGGGAGCTCCTTCTCTCATCCTTAGATCATATTTCTTTGTGGGTTGGCATTGAATAAATCCCTCTTCCCCTATCTAATTATCAAACTAGTGTGACAATTTTGCTACCTCATATTCTTGTTGTGTTAAATGGCTGGTATAATAATCTGTTTCATTGAAAATCACAACAGTGTCATCCACTTCATCACTATCTGCATCCATCTCCTCAATCTGATTGTTTTGGAAAGGAGTCACTACCCTTTGATCATCAACATTTATCCTTTCTCTCTGCATTATTTGAGGGGCATCACTAGGCCTTCTGAACTAATTTTGATTTCTATTACCAGCTCCTTGAAAAGCTCTACTTGGTTGTTTAGATTCCCACTTCAGCTTAGTTATTTCAGAGGTCAGATCCTTCAAAGTTTTGGTCATTTCATCAAGTTTTGGTTAAGATGTGGTTGATTTAGAGGACACAGGGGAATCCTCTCTTTGTTTTTTCTTATCTTTATCAGATATGGTCTTTAATCTATCTGATGCCAAAATATTAGATTCAACCTCAATGGCTGCTTCTTGCATGGAAAACAATGTGGTTGATCTTATCCCTCTGAGGAGGAGGGAGAACTTTGCATCAAATGCATTGGAATAAGTGATCTTGGAAAAGGATTTAGTTGGTTTGATCTCATCTAGGATTCTACCATACATCTTATTGAATCTCTTGGTGAAGTATGAAATAGATTCACCATTTTTTCTCTTTAGGGCCCCAAACTCAATGATGTAGTAGAGATAATCTCTCCTATCTCCCCATTTCTTTATGAAAGTTTCATCCAACGCCTCAATGTCTGTAATGCAGGCTAGAGGAAGACCCCTGAACCACTTTATGAATTCCCCATCTAGACTCTGTACAAACAACCTCATCCACACATCTGCATAATCAATGTTAAAATTATCTGCAAAGTTGTAAAAGGCTACCAGATGTTCCTCAACAATTACATCACCTTCCCCATTATATCTTGGTAAATATTTCATGTAATCTGTGGTTGGGAGTGCATGTAATCCTACAGGAAGAACTAGGGGTGCATATCTCACAACAATTATGACATCCATCATGTTAACTACTATGGTTTGAATGATAAGAGTCTGAGAATTTATAGGAGATACAGGGGTGGATGCAGGACTGGATGATGAGGTAGAATCAAGAGTTGGATATGTATGAGTTTATTTGGAATTATGATTCTCAGGGCTAGAAAATTCAAGCTGCTTTTGATTGTAATTAGAAGTATTCTCTTGGTGTGCAACTTTTCCCTTGAGGGGGGAAGTATATCTTTGAGCTACAGTGGATTTTATTAGTTTCCTTTTTGGCTTAGAGACTACTGTATCCTTCTCACGGTTAGTATGAGCCTTGGTGGCTTTGTTGTTCTCATATTTGGATCTGTTGAATCCCTTTCTAGGAGCCAACATTTCTTCTTTGGATTTTACTCAGTGGAGTCACTAGGTGAAAGATGGCAGTCTATCTGTGTATGAAATTTGTTCACCATCAAAGGTAAGAGCTAATCAATGTCGTTCTCAAAGGGAAATATATTTCATTACTCCATTCCCTGGCAGGGGTGCCAGAATATGTTGTTCCTAAGGTCCACCCCTGACTGTTAAAGGGAAAATCTAGGCCACCTCAAGTTGTAAAAATTGGTTTTTTTACAAGTAGGTTTTGTTGGTAAGTTTATGGATAGGTTTTCAAAGATGGTGCTCTGATAGGATAGGCCATGCAATGTAAAAGTAGGTTCTCCTTTGCTAATGGTATGGGTATTAAATGAAAATTGAGGGTATGATAAGACACACACAGAAAACAACAACAAGCAATGCAATGCACCACTTGTTGTGCGGAAACTAAGACTTAAGGTAATATCTCAAGACCTAGACAAATATCTAGATGCAAATCATTCAACGGGTTTCAAAATAGTGTATCTTTCACTGAACAATAGTTGTATAACAGATTACATAACCAATAAAAGATAAACTAAAACATTAACTGAAAGAATAAGGAAATGTACATTGCACACATCATAAAATCCACATTCAAGATAAGAATCAACACATAACGGTTTGAGTAGGAAATCAAACTTTCATCAACATATATTCACAAGGTATAAAACTTTAAAATTAACTGAGCAGGTCCAATTTTTCTGCTTCTTCTACTTTCCTTCCAAAATTTCCAACCCTTAAAACATTCAAAGACCCCCTATTTAATAGAGCTCCAGAGGTTCTCGTCCATAGGGGAATGAGACCTAAATTTAGGTAACTCTTTGTAGAAAAAATTAGTAACTTAACTAAGACACTCAAATTTAATCAACAATAATGGTTCTTATCACACACAAAAGACCACTCTTGTATCTAATCTAAGAAAATGTCGGAATTAACCAACTGAAAACTACTACTGTCTTTGAGACAGAACTGATGCATGTTTTGAGGAACTGAATTGGTGGAAAATAAACCTTGGAGCGACAAAATAGAGCTCTGTGTTGAGTAATGGCATGCCTGTGAGCTATTGAAGGTCACTGGAGACAATTGGATGCATGGGCAGATATCTGTGTGAGGAGGAGGTAGTCTTCTGAAGTGTTATGGAGCCAATCTGCCTCGACCTAGGTCGGTGACTTAACTCTCTGTCTATGTCTGAGCTTTTGGAAGCTAAGCACACTCTGTTCTGACTATATTTGGCCCTTCTCTTCGCTTTCTTGGTGATGAACTGGTTGTGAACATGAATATGTGGAGGGGAATACATGGAGGGGAGTGTCCAACAGGAAAAGCAACATGAGTGGAGGTGGATGACGGGGATGCAACTGAACTGGAAAGAAAAATCGGGAACATGAGTGGAGGTGAGGTGGGGGTGACATGGTGACCTGACATCATACAAGCAGGTGACTTCCGGGGTGGCCAAGGGTGGTTTGGGTCCACACCGCCTTTGGGCCCGAAATCCCCCTTGAGATGCCACGTATCTTCCCTGTGATACCATGGTTTCAATTTCGGCACACTCAAGGGTTTTTAATGCCCAATCATGTTGCGGTGCCATAATGAACCCTGGCCATTGATCTGGAGGATGGGGATGTCGTTGATGGTGATCAGCACGGGATTTAGGCATTCCGCGAGAAAAAGTCTTTTCTCCACGTTATGAAACCTTGAATGCCACGCGAATCATTGATCTTATATCAAGGTTGGATATTCACCATCCATCAAGTCAGCCCATTGTTTGGTTGCATTTCGAGTCTGACATGGCCCAATCTGAATCGCTGCTAGCTTTTGAAGAAGCTTATTGAGCTTACAATGGTTTTGTCAAACTTGGATATCTCCTGCACACAAAAAAACTCGGTGGACCTGCTGCATGCTTCATTAGTGGAAAATATGATGACATGTATTCAAACTTGAACCAGAACATGCACTCATCTCAGGAAAGAAAACAAAAGGTGAAAACAAGCAATGAAAAACATAGGTCATGAAGCATAAAAATGGGGAATAGGCCAAGCATGCAACAATAAAACTCAATATTGATTGATGGATAGGGTAAAGGAGGGAAAAGGGTAGGGGTAAAGACCTAGGTGACAACATTAAGGAAATATCTGAGGACTTAAACAACATTTAAGCAAAGTTTAGTCAATAAGAAATAATATTTGAAGAATAAATCATCTCCTTGAAAACCCAACTTGAAGAAGAAAAGAGAATGGAAGAAGTAATGAAGATCCAGATGATGAAGAAAGAAGAATATAGTGTGAAGCTTAAATAATAATTCGTCTCATTGAGGGTTGAAGTTGACAATCTCAACAAGAAATTGAATAAATCTCAAGTACTAGAAGGCATTCTAGGTCGTCAAAGGTAATCATTCAATAAAGCAGGTTTTGGATACATTGTCGAGGCCTCATGCAAGGAAGATGCAAATGTGAATCCCAACAAGATAATTTAGGAGAGAAGAATCTTCACATTGGCAATAAATAAAGTTGAAGAGAAGTGTTCCAGGTCGTCAGAAAATAAGAATGAAGAGAATGCTAAAAATTATGCAGACATTCTCAAAGGAAGGTATCATGATCAACATGAGTCAAACACGAATGAATGCAAAAGAGGTGTATCTCCAAGAATAATTTCTACCTCTAGACATCAAATAAGCTTCAATCATTATGAAGGAAACAACATAAGAGAAGATCATGATCAACTAAGGCATGAATTCAAAAGGAAAGCATCACAAAGAGGATCACTTGCTTCCAGGTATAAAAGTTTCTTTTCTGGTTATTGTTTTACTTGTAATAAATTTGGACATAAAGTTGTATATTGTAGAGAGTATGGAAGAAATGTTCAATCAAGAGATGTTTATGTGCCCCCCTACAATATTGAATGTTACAAATACTAAAACTATGGACATATAGCTCATGATTGTAAAAGAATGATGGAGTCTTCCTTGAGGCAAAACACTGATATCATATACAAGAAGGTTTGGAGAAGAAAGCAAAAACAAGAAGAATAGGTGAATGAAGAAATCCCAAAGATCATACTCACAGGAATTAAAAATTTGTGAAATCATGACGAATATATAGACAAAGAGGTAGACATCAATATTCAAAAGGATGATCCTGCATAAGAACGTGTTTATATATTGTTCTAAGCAATCTGGCTTGGAGACTTCCAGTAATGTGAATATTGAAGAGTGGGAGTCTAAGAAACAACTATTTTAGATTGGAGAACTATATTTTGGGCAGTCTGAAGTGTTTGCATATTTTAGGAGGGAATATTTTGAATGGTTTGATGGAAGAGGTGCAAAATGTCTCATGACAGATTGGTTGATTACGGAGCATTTTTTAGAACACATATCCATGCAGGCATGAAGGTGGCACAAATCCCCTTCCCTCCAAAGGGTTTCTCAACCTCTCGGTCTAGGATTTTTCAATTCATTGAGGTGAATGGCTCATCAGTCTCCTAATGGGAATCGATTTAACTTGGCACATGCCCTTACACCTTTTCGGTGCAGGTTGTGTGGCACCCATGGACCCTCTTCTTAGTGCTCTTCAAATATTAACGCCAACAAAAGATAGCTCTCTATGCTAGGCTCCCCCCTTGATGTGACCATGGACTATGATTGTGGGCCAAATCCCTTTGCGACTCTGTGCTTCAGAACTTTCACGAACTACTTACTCCCTTTTTCCCGATTCCCGAATCGATGAATTCTCCAAGACCAAATCTACGCTCCATGTTATTCTTGCACTCGATGGCTGAGATCAAATCGCGAGTTCGGACTCTGCGAGTCCTCTCTTATCTCAACTCTATTCTTCCCAATTCATGAATCAACGAAGTACTAATTTATCATGATGTTTCCTATCTCAAAGGACAACCAGGATTTTGTCGACTCCTAGCTCTTCAGGTATTCTCTCCTTGAATTTTCTCCAAAGGGTTCTTCCTCCGAAGCCCATGTATCTTTGCCACGTGCCTTCCCAGCAAAAATGACTAGGATCAGCTCGCTCTTCGTGACCCTATGAAGATCTTCGTTTTCCCTTGGAAAATATTCCAAATCTCCTTCTCTTGAATATCTCAACCTTCTGCCACCTATCTCCCCCCCCCTTGGAAAGTCCTCGACCCCTTTTGCACACTTAGCACAATTTTATTTTTCAAGACTTAGGCTATTCTCAAACTTCTTCTGCACTCCTTGCAGAGTTCTGTGCACACTCTTCTGCGACTTTTCTTGGGTTGAAAACCTTCACGGTTCCCCCATTCCTCTATGTCCTTTTAATGAACTTTCTCATGCCCTCCTAACAACTTCTCTCTCTTCCTCTTGAGCTTGTAAGATGAACTTACAGTCTCCTCGGTGCACTCTTATCACTCAGATAAATTTTTTGATGACTTATCCCTTAGCCTACCTGAGCATATTAAGACATCTCCTTTCCTTTGTCGATGCACTCTTGCAAACCCTTCCTTCCTCATAATGTTCAACAACCCTAGGGTTATCTTAAGGATTCCAACACTTCCAATTGTGTTGTTATTTCACGCTCTCTTACTTGCTCTATGCACTCCTAGAAAAGTGTTTTAGAGTGTTCAATAACTCTGAACTGTGTTTCCCCCTACATAGTCTTTCTTTCCAAGGTACCCAACCACCTTGAAATTTCCTCTCGAATCTTTGATTTATCCTAGTATGCCCTCCTCGCAATTTCTCTTCTGACTCCACTGAGTTCAGACATGCACTCTTTGCATCTATTTATAGAGTTTCCTCCCTCTATCATGCACTCCTTGCACTTAACCTAGAGAACCAGACCTAATCCAACACACTTACATATAGAAAACTGTATCTCTATCCCTGCAGACAATTTCTAATATTCATCTACAACTCAAATGCATACAAATGACATTCACCACAAAATATCCATTGCACAGAAATTGATAACAAGAAAAACTGTCATTTTCTATTAATGACATAATTTCAAATTACAAATGTTTGAGTCCGGACTACGACTGAGTCTCGACTCTCATCAACGTCCCCAACTTGGCTTACAATATTTTTTCATCAAATTCTAGCCGCCTCTACCGAACATACAATACAAACATTTATACAAGAGGGGCTCAACGAGATTCCCTTCAATCTAAGCTTGTGGTGTCAAGTCACCGTTCAAAATGTCTGTCTAATGGGAAAATTACAATGATGGAAATCTGCTCCAAATTGGATGCAGAACCCTCCTAACGTCAACCACTTAATGGAAACCTTATCTCCAGCTTGTGCGAAGGCACAACTTGGCTCTTCCAACCTGTCGGCATTAATTGTCTTAATCACGCCTTAGATTCTCAAAGGAAANTTCGTTGTTGCTACTGCACATCCCTACTACTCCTGCATGTTTCTTTTTGTCCAGCTTCTCCTTGTTGACCACTTCCTCTATTGACCCCAGCATCAACTTCCTTATCTCCTCAACCAACTCATCCAACTTCTCCATCGACTAGCTCTCCTTTTGCAGACTAGCTTGTTGCACTTCTTCCTTGTCAATGGGTTAATCACATCAATCCCCCAAGTTATCTTCTTCATCTCTTGTGGCTTTAGTTTTCCACACTACTACAACCTCCACTCATGCAGGCTTCTCATTACTGGGTTGCTTCTCAGATTTTCTCCTGTGAGCTCCTCTTGTGATGGTTCAACTCCAATTGTTCCTTAAGCTGGTATTCGGCTCCTATTGGAATATGGGCAGACCCGGGGTTCAATGCTTCAACAACGCACCAACAAAACCCTAACTACCAACCCTTTCGGAAACACTTGCGAAGCAAATGAAGTCTCACCCAAGGTAGAGGCAGAAGGGTTGTAGGACTCAAGTGTCTACAACCTAGCTGGGACATAGATCTGTGATCACAATACTTAACAAAGCGCTTAGCAATTAATGTTCCTTAGTATTTTACCCTTATTCACATCATAGGTAAAAACTTGAATTACAGAACATTACAGTATTCAACAATATCTAAGCATATCTAACCATTTATCACCTAGCATCAAACTAATCTAGAATTCATTCATGTTATTAAGCACTAAGCTACTGCATCAGATGCATCTATTATACATAAAGATTCAACACTAAGAATAAATCACATCAATAACACAAAGCAATCACAACACATGATATATGTGGTTCACCCCCAGCGTGGGGCTACATCCACCAACTCTTCGCCTTATTTATTATCTTCTTTCAATCTTCTTACATGCACAAAGCCTCAAAACCCACTCCGCATAGGACAAGAGATCTACACACACTTTGCCAGATCCTCCTTCCCCTAGTTTGTTACAACATAGAGCCTTCTTACAATCACTTGCACTTAACTTTGCAAGTTCTCAACACATAGCATGCACGGAGCCTTTTCAACTAATCGCACTTAACAAACTTTACATATCTTGCACAAATCCAACTTAGGTCTTCTCTTCTCTTCTTCTTCTTACAATGCCTAGCTACTTATTTATATATTACAAAAGGGGCCTAAAAATGGGTAATACCCATGGGTGGACATCCCATACTCGTTACATAAACCCTAAACCCAAAAATCCCACAAAAAGGGGGTGAGATCCCATGATCTCTGCTTTGCCTGGGCACTCCATCTTTGACTAGCCTGTCGAAGTCCCTAAAGTGGTCAAACATGACCAAGATTCTCCAAAGCTTGGTTGAGGGCCAACAAGCCCCCAACACTCACATGTGACTCATCCTGAGTCACTCTGATCTGGGAAACTCTTCTTCGAAGGCCTCGAGATTGGCTCGAGCTACCTCGACTTGCTGCTTTTCTAGAGCCTCCTGCTTGACGAACTCCTGAATGAATTTCTCAGTGACAGGTATTTCCAAGCGTTGTTCCACTGTGGTGACCACTTGTTCCAGTTGTTCACCTTGTCCCCTGATATCCTCAAAAAGTGTCCAGGCTTCGTCCTGTATTGGCTAAAGTTTCTGGGCCACTTCCATGAATTTATTCTGGCATGGACCTGCTATTGAACTGTGCACTCTTCTTGTGACCTTTTCATATTCTTGACCACTGATAGTAGCTTCAACAGTGCCTGTACTGTTGCTTCTTGTTGCTTGGCTTCCTGGAGCTGTGACTCTAATGTCCTTAGTTCTGGGTCCTCTGCAAGGCACTCATAGGTCTGTGCACTTCAATTGCTGAGTTGTTTGCATTCTAAGGCCAATGCCTTGATTCTTTCGACTGTGCTTTGAGCAGTTTATTCCCTTTGATCTCGCACTTCCTGTGGAGTGCTTGGCACAGCTTGCAATTCCAATTCTGCTACTCTTGCTTGGATCTGTTGAATGGCTTCAGAGAGATTATCCACTTGGCTCTCAGTTGTTTCCTCTTCCATATGTTCCAGGCCCAACACAGAGAAAAGTGATCTATTGACAACTTCTTTAACTCCAATCTACTCCACAAGCAACTGTACTTTTTCTTTCTGGAGCTACTCTCTATCCTCTGCAAACTTCTCCTGGAGGTCATATTTCTCTTGTTGCACAACCCGATGTTTCTCTAGGGATTCCTCCTTTGTGTTTTTCAATGCCGCTCTCACCTACTCTTTTCCTTCCTAGACCCAAAGAGGGTGGGCCTCTGTCGTATCTGCTATTCTATGTGGATGGACAGGCTCATCTTCTACTTCTATTCCCCTTGATGACAATGACGTAGTAGATACTGCGTGGATNCCAGTTGTGCACCTTGTCCCTCGATCTCCTCTAAAAGTGTGTTGGCTTCATCTTGTACCAACTGGAGTGTCTAGGTGATTTCCATAACTCTACTTTGGATGGCATGGACCTGCTGCTAAATTTCACGCTGCTCCTGTGACCTTTTCATCTTCTCAACCGTTGAAATCAGTTTTAGCTGTGCTTGCACTATCGATTCTTGTTTCTTTGCCTCCTATAGTTGTGCTTCTAATGTTCTTAGTTTTGGGTCCTATGCAAGGTGCTCATAGGTCTACGCACTTCAGTTACTCAGTTTCTTGAATTCTAATGTCAATGCCTTGATTCTTTCAACTGCATTCTGGGCAGTTTCTTCCCTCTGATCTCGCACTTCCTGCGGAGTGATCGACACTTATTTCAATTCTAATTATCCTACTCTTGTTTGAAGCTGTTGAATCACTTCAGCGAGCTTCCCCACTTGGATCTCATCTTTCTCTTCTTCCATTTGTGCCAATCCTTGCACAGAGCCAAGTGCTCAAGTGACTACTTCTCTAACTCCAATCTACTTCGTGAGTAGTTGATATTTCTCTCTCTGGATCTTCTCTCTATCCTCTTCAAACTTCACTCTGAGGTCATCTTTCGCTTACTTCGCAACCCGAATTTTCTCTAGGGATTCCTCCTTTTCTTTCTTCAAGGCCTCTATGGCCTATTCTATTTCCTTCTGCACTTGATGAAGGAGAGCCTCTGTCACATCTTCTAATATTCATAGTTGGGAAGGATCATCTCCTACTTCTATACCCCCTGATGACAATGACATAGTAGACACTACGTGACTTCAATAGAGAGCCTGTTGTACCCCTTTGAGCTCCACCTCGATCCTGTCATACATTGTCTCCTGTTTGGCTTCATTTCACTGCAAAATGTCCTCTGAGGTATCTATTATAACAATGATGATGAGGTCGATATCATCCACCATAAGTATAGTCTGTAATTGAGGCTTATTGGCTCATGACTTCTTCTGCATTGAGGGTTTCTTTGGAGAAACCTTTCTTTTCTTTGACGTATCGACCTTTGTAAGGGGAACTTTAGGTGGTGTAACTTCACCTTTTTCCTTCTTGTTTTCTTCCCCTTCATCTTCATTAAGTACTTATGTGGTGCGGGCATTCCATAATTCTAGCAGTCTCCTAAGTTAAAATCATTGATCTTGAGCATCAGAATCTGTCCCAACTTCGATCCAACTACATATATCCCCTCCAAGAGGTACACAGTGATCAATGTGTATTCAAAATATCTCGGGACACTGTCACGACTAACTGTGCCATCCAGGTCTGGGATATAGTCGAGAAAGACCGACGAGATGAGCTTCACATTCGCCAGGTCATCGTGGTTCTTACTTCTTTTCTTTGTCATATTTAGGGATGGCCCAGATCGATGTGAAGTCAACGAGGATGATTTCAATCCTCTCGTCAATGAGGTGTGTTCTCCTGTGAACATGACCTTTTGAGCCATAAGGTCTATTAGGATCTCCGCAACAAAATTCTCTACTGTGTTAAGGTCATCCAACATGCACACTCTAGATGATATATCTCGGATAGGTGAATGGATGCTCAAGGTAAACGAAGATTTTGTTGAGGTCTCAAATGCACATCGTGACAGCAATGAGTTCTCAATGGGCTAAAAAATATCATCTTGAAAAAGTGTCCCTAGTGAGACATGCGACAGACTAAATAGACAACGTCGTAACAGATTTCTCCAACGGGCAGGAATGCCTTAATCAATACGAGTCTGACTATTATTGCATGGTCCCAATGGTCCAATGGCGATCTTTCCATCAATAATTGTGTTTCTAGCCGTTCTAGAGAGTCGTTCTAATGGTAGGGACGCCTCCAATGGTAATATTGCTTTGTTGTGGAGAAGTGTCAGTCTATACAATTCTGTTGTTCCGGCTAGGTTCAAGTTCTGCAAGCCTTCCTTCTGTGAAGTCCTCTAAGGAATATTTTGTAATTTTTCTAGCTTTGCTTTCTTCTTACTGAGCTTTCTTTCTTTATTTCCTATGATTTGTGTCTCTGGATTCCTCTTTCCATTCTTGTTCTTATCTTTTCCTAGCATAGTAACTTTGCACTGCTGATGGTCGTTCACAGGGTTCGAGGGTAATACTTCTTCTCTTACTACTTCTTGAGTAGGTGTTCTTCTCTTCTAGATGGATAAGTTCTTTAAGACTTCTTGTGTTCTTTCAACTTCGACGACCAAGTCTATGGCCCTTAATTGCATCGACTTGTCCTCCTGTTCTTCTATTAAGCGTGCTATTCTCCTAGCCATGAAATCCCTTAGTTCTTGATTTTTCTGTTCTATAGCTTCCTCTTCTTCTTTTCTTTAGATCCGATCTCTCTCAATCCAAGTCCTTCCTAACAAAAGTGCAAAAGGAGTGATGTTATCAACAAACTTAATGACCTTGAATTCTTCTTATGTCGATGTTCCATGAGAACGCATAGGTACATTAATAAGTCTTCCACATAGGGTTATCATCTTTCCTTTAAACAATCGTATTCCTCCCAATGAAGGAATCATAGCAGGCTTTCCCAAAATTTCCCAAGTACTTTATGGAATAATGTTCACTTGTATTTTTGCATCTAATACACATTCTATGTCGAAGTCTCCTATTCTTGTTTCTATGCACTTATTCTCTTTTAAGATCTCCGGTAAACCGATATCTCTGTGATCATTCAATGTTCTTTCGTCTACAATAATATAGCCTCTGATTCTTTCTAGTTCTATAGTATATCCTTAGTATCTTGACCTTCTTCATGGTTTTCTTATTTCATGTCCATCTTCTCAACTTTATCAATCATTCTATGACAATCCAAAACCTCGTGACCAATAACTTTACAACAAAGACAAATAGGATCTATACCAAGGAATTCCTTAGCAAGATGTCTCGGTCTTCTGCAACTATAACAAAGAGTCAATCCCCTCTTTCTCTTAAATGATCCCCAACCTTTTCTGTACTACGCACTGGGATCACAGTGATGGCCCTACAAAAAATTCTTTCTAGGATCTTGCATCCACTTGTTAGCCCAAAAATTATTTCTATGCATAGGAATAACATATCTTTCATTAACTTTATCAGATCTATTCATATCAAATCTTCTTTCTTCTAGTTGTTCCCTATTTTTCAGACTAGGACAAAATCTATCAAACATACCTAGATCCATTCTTTCGAAGCAAAAATTTCAACTTATCTTACCTTTATCAGATCATAAATCTCTAAGATCTTACCTCTTTTATTCAGATCCGATTCCCTTCTTAACATAGATCTTCACAAGTCAAGTAGAATATTGCGCACTACAAAAACAAATCTACGCACAAAGATTTCTCTTTTCTTCAGTTTCCAACAATCATAGTTTTAGGTCCCATCAATGGAACTATTTGTTGGGACTGGGGAAGACCCAGGGTTCAACGCTTCAAAAACGCACCAACAAAACCCTAACTATCAGCCCTTTCAGCAAAACCTGTGAAGAAGATGAAGTCTCACCAGAGGTAGAGGCAAGGGGGGTTGTAGGACTCAAGTGTCTACAACCTAGATGGGACACAGATCCGTGATTACAACACTTTAACAAAGAACTTATCCAATAATATGTATTAGTGTTTAACCCTTATTCACATCGCAGGTTAAACCCTGATTATAGAACAACGCAGTATTCATCAAGATCTAAGCACATCTAACCATTCATCACTTAACATCAAAGTAGATCTAGTATTCGTTCACATATAAGGTACTAAGATACTACATCAAATGAATCTAACATACATAAAGATTACAACACTAAGCATAAATCACATCAATAACACATCAGCCACATCGCACAAAGCAACCAAAACACAAGATATACTTGGTTCACCCGAGTGTGGGGTTACGTCCAACAGCTCTTCTTCTCTTCTTATTAGTCTCTTCCAATGTTATTACATGATAGAGCCACAAACCCAACCCCGCATAGGACAGGAGATATTCGTGAACCTCACCAGATCCTCCTTCCCTACGTTAGGTCCAAGAACAAAGCCTCTACACAATCTGTACACAGATCATTTACAAAACACTTTCGCTTAACTCTGCAATCCTTAACACGTTCGTGCACAAAGCCAACTAGCCATGCACTAAGCTGATCAATGGCTAGTAACTACTTCTTACATCACCTAGCTACTTATTTATACATTACAAAAGGGGCCTAAACATGGGTAAGACCAATGGTCTGACATCCCATACCCGTTACGTAAACCCTAAACCCAAAAATCTTGTAAAAGTGGGTGAGATCCTGCCATTTCCGCTTCGCCTGGGTGCTCCGTCTTCAACTATCCTGTCGAAGTCCCAAAGTGGTCAAACATGACCAAGGGTCTCCAAAACTTGGTCGTGGGCCAACAATAGTGATCTTCAAATCTTCAAAAGTTTGAACATGTCTAACAACAACCTGTGTGCTATGAATATTCTTTGTAGGAACTTGCAATCTATTTGTAGGAGTTTTTTTTAAGTAGTTGTTGTATAAGTCATCTCTTTATTGTATAAGTTGTGCTCTAAGTTCATATTTGATGTACATTGTGTTTATCAAATAGTAAAACTACTAAATTTTTAAAGATCTAAATTTATTTTACAATTTTACAATTAAAAAAAGGTTTAGCTTTGAAAACTTGATGACTATGAATATCTAATAAATTTATAAATAATAAATTTAAATTAATTAAACTAAATTATAAGAATAACAATAATTAAATATATTTTTATTCTTAAAAATAAATGTG
>JASDQU010308185.1:73672-84792 GCA_032191745.1 Picea mariana
AGAAGTATAGTAACCCTCCACCTCCACAGGTATAGCGTTGGGAAGCTCCGTTAAAAAAAAAACCCATGGTATTGATTTTTCAATGGTTACTTCAATTATCGTTTTGTTCTTGTTTCTTCCTTTGAAAGGAAAAAAGGAAGAAAAGATTGCCAAACTATTGAGAGTAGTTTTTTCTGGAGCTATAGAGACCTCATTAAAAATGGCTTAATTCCTTGCAAGCCACACTCCCTAGATAATCAACAAAAGTAGTATTATGTATCTTTTATAAGATAAGTTTTCCCACCAGTTCCTCCAAGATTATTCCAATGTGTGGCCTACCCATTGTAAATTTTTTTCCAGTGATTTGGAGACTTCATTCCAAACCATTCTTATATAAGAACAGTCTAGGAAAAGGTGTTGTGCGATTTCCCCGTCAATCTTGCACAAAGAACATCTACCTGGTCCAACAAAATTTATTTTTTGGAGTATGTCCCAGGTTGGAGCTTTGTTTGAAGGCACGCTCCACCAGAATAGTTTCAAATTAGTAGGGAAATTTACCTTCCATATCTTTTTCCACCACCAGACTAGTTTTTCTTGTACTAGATGTTGTATTAAGTGATTGTAGCCTTCCTTTGGGGTGTATATGCCCGAGTCATTTTTGTCCCACTCCAGTTCATCTTCTTGGTCTCTTAGTCTGATCTGTGTAGATTTTAGGTCTGTAAGGTAACTCTCCATTTAAGTTGTCTCTTCAATGTTTAAATGACGATCGATGGCTGACTTCCACCCTTAAGTCTATAGGGTTGTGGAGGGTTGTTCAGCAAGGGATTTTAAGGAATAAAAACCTTTTAATCCTAAAGAATGAAGAATATGATATGATAGGAGGTGATTCCCTTCACTACAAATCCATGGATATTCCCCTAGTCTTACCCGAAGTCCATTTCCTACTTTCCATGCAAGTCCATTCCCGATAACAGAGAAGTATTTTATGACAGCCTTCCAAATCATCGAGACTCCTTTAAAATTTTTCTGAGCCTGTCTAATCCATGACTCCACTGATTCCGGTTCAATTTACTTTCTTATAACTACCTTTGTCTAAAGGATATTTGTAGTGAGTAGGCGCCAACCCCCTTTAGCAACCAAATCTTTTGAGAAGACATGTATATTTTTTAGGCCGCATCTGCCTAGATCCTTTGGGACTACAATACTTTTCCATCTAACCCAAGGTGTCACATGTGTATCTGTGACATCCACAAAAATAAATTATTTTTAAGATTAAAATTTCTTAGCAAAATTATTTCCATTTTTGGTAAATTGAAAATTGGAAATTTTTTTCCATTTATGGAAATTCCGAATTTCGGATTTAGTTAATTGTAATTAATAATTATGATTTTTGGGAAGAGATATGATTTCCCCCAACTAACTACTTGAATATGACACTTCTATAAAAAAAATAAAAATTATAATTATTCCTGGAGGACAAATGGAACAACCATGATGAAATTAGTTGACCATGACTCCATGAGTGGGGAACATGTTAGAACTACCTCAAGGATGATTTTTACAAGTGGGAAATCAAGAATTTGGCCATTGGAAGCCCCTGAAAATCAAGGATTTGGAAAGATGCAAAAATTCCCAAGGGGAGAAAAAGACCTAGGAAAAGATGATTGTGGATAGATTGACATATGTGAAGATAGATGGTCTCTTGTTGTTACAAACACTACTTGTTGAGTGTAAGGCAAAGGAAAGATTGCCGAAATTGAAAGGATTTGTTGAGGAGGAGTTCTGAGTTAGCCCTCATGGATTCATGGTCAGGCTAAGGGGTGAATAGGTGAAGTGATTTGGATGCCCTATTCTAAGGTTGGGAGGAATGTGGTTGTTCCATTTTTTGTTTGGCAAATTATTCATATATGTTCATTTCTCCTTCTCTGTCTAGATTTCATTGTAAATTATTGACTGATATGTTTCCATATGTTTTAAATATGATTGAAGTATTTTGTTTACTAAATTACAGAGAATGTCGTGAAAGTAGGATAGACTCTCACATAATTTCTATAATTATGGAATAAAAATCATGTTAAGTAAATTGAATAGAAATGAAATTCGAATGGGGAGATATACTAGGAAAAGTAACTGTGTTAATGAATTTCTACCCTTTTATTTATGTTAGAAATTACTACCCGTTCTACGCATCTTATACATCTGACTATGTTGTTCACATTTGAATAACTGTGTAGTGCCTGCTATTCTGGAATAAATCTGATATTTATAAACAGTACATACTACATTACGTATTTATTTCCTGTAGGGCATCTTGTGAATTTTGGACGTTTATCGTACCACATTTAAATACAACTGTGTAAATAGATGTATATACATAATAGAAACTAACTGTGTATACAAACACCTATATCAATATACATATCGAGAGAACACCACGATGTGCTAAATTCACTTCTAAAGTTTACAGTATGCATGCCAATAGATATTAAGAGTGTAATGGAAGGCGATTAAGCCTAACTAGTTATATTTTCCAAGTTACGAAAATATTAAATCAAATGAACCTTTCAACAGAAACAAAATTCTGGAACGAAATGCCAAAAGAGAGAAAGCTCGTTTTACTTAGAAATGAAACAGAGATTCTGGATGCATATTCTGATAAATTCATCATGTTGTTAGTGAATGAAGAATCATGTATAAACCAGGCATCAAAGGAATAAAAGAAACAACAGATCTATTGGCCACAATGAGGTTGTTTTGAAGAAAATTACAATAATGTAGGAGTAACAAAAGGTAGGGAATATACTTCCTGAAAGAATAAGGTTGATATACTCTTTGTTTTCCATAAACAATCTAATTGGATTAAATAACCAGTATATCGACAAAGGCAAAAATTTAATCGTTCTGTAATTCCTTTCTTTTCATTATAAGATATATAAGAGAAGAGTCACGTGTCTTAACATTAAAATACAACCCAAATCAAGAACCAAAATTAGGGGTATATCTAACCTACGCAGTCATTGCGTTATAATCTTCCATAGGGAATATTGTTAGAACATTGGATATTTTGTTAAATAGGAATTGATCTTTGAACTGTATACATTACGGTATTCAAATCGAGAAGCTTATTTATTAGAACCGAGGACGATAAGTCTTGAGGAGTCTAAAAATAACTCAAGTACCTTTTCCACGAGAGGATACCCAAAATCCATGGGTTTGGATGCTCCAACCCTGCAAGGAAAGCAAGTAAATTTCATTAGTAATTGTCAATGGATAATAGATTTTCTTATATGCGGTATACAAAACTGAATCACTGAGATAAAATGATTATCACAAATTAAATAAAGAAGAATCAAGTTGGTACTTAACTCAAGGCCTTAGCACAGGTCGTCCTTTGCTGCATAACTGATGGAGTGACCCACGAAATTGACGGGATGAGGGGGCCAATATCGATATGATGGGTACGTTGCAAAGATCAGAGGCCCCATCATTAGGTCACTTTATGCACAGTTATTAAAACTTAAATACCCGAAAGAAAAGAAAATAAAAATTTCTATGGATTAAAATAATCAAGAAATACAAGACAAAATGCATTATACGCTCTAAACAAAATGCAAGGATCCAGTTAGGGTAGTTGTCAGACTTTTACCAAAATATATAATTTCCATAAAACTATAATACTGAACTAATATTTGACGAATGTATTTTTTCGAGTGCAAACATAATTCAAATATCAGTGACAAAGAGATTGTAATGCTCGAAGAATTGACAGAGCCAACACTCATGCCAAATATAAATTTCTGAAGGGTAATTTTACACAAATAGAAGCCGATATGGTTTTAATGAACGACGTATCCTAAGATTAAGTCACGAATTCGAACAACAACATACAAGATATGGTCATTAGCAGGCTTACTCGAATGGGAATGCATAACCCTTTATAGGAAAAAAACTACCATCATAACTATCACCCAATATTAATAAGGAACCTACAGACTGGTAGACGGGTGATTCAAACTAACAACACTCATTATCAATCACCAAGCATAACCAGGGAAGCCTTGTATGCACTATTGTTGAGAACGACTATGCAAAGATAAACAGGAAACGAGGAATCCACAGGCAAATTACCAATAAAAGAAACTACAAGGAGGTTTTCAATATCAACGAAGGAGTATCCTTACCTGGTCAATGAAGATGACTTGTTCGCATACTTTCCCCGCCTCTCCTTAGCTCTACACTGGAGAAGTTTTTTCCACAGTCGCTCTCAAATCCTTCATATCGAATAATCAAGACGAAATGGAGATGAACCTAACTAAACCTTCTGGAAAGGGGATGAGCGAGAAACGTTTAATGCTACCGTGTTAATCCATGTGACATTCGGAAGGTGGCCTTCCCGATATGGGTCACGAAGGCAAGTGACAGTCTCGGATGGGACTCTACACAGGGCCTCCTTTAAGGAACTGGACGAAAATATCAATGCGACCTGACAGTTCCACCACCAGTCCTCGCGCCGAGTTAATCTGAAGGAGGGAAGGGTTTTGAACCTTATCCTATAACTAACAAAGTAAGCCCAGTTCAGTTAGCATGCAACGATCCATTCTATAAGGAGATAAACCTAGACTCCGATGAGAAACAACCACTTTTTGTTTTAACCTAACAGTGGGCCAATAACTAAGCTCGCACGAAATTTACCTCGTTAGAAAAATCTGAGACTAAGACCCCGATATCACAATCATACTATGATTGGGATTGTTATTCCTTTTCCAGAAAGACTCTTAGTTTGGTTATGTCGAAATGCACTTTTCCTCATAAATTAGTACCAACTACATAGGAAATCGAAAGATGCCCAGATGTTGGATTTCACCCTATTGGAATGGCATATACTTCAAAGTTATATTGTATAAGAGGGTTTCAATAGTTTGCACATGATATTTTTTCCAAATGCATGTAACTTCACTTATTAAGAATTAGTCGATGGGATATATATATATATATATAGAAATTGTATATTTTCAATGAGTAAGGATTGTTTTATTTAATATTGCTAACACTTTCATATTGGTAGAATATAGCAAAGAATTCAACACGCTAGAAATGATAGAGCCAGTCCTATTCGTTATTATGATTGCCTTGTAACTCGAAAAAATTCTAGGAGAATAAATATATTAGAAACATGAGCGTGCAAGGAGTCGAACAAAGACAATGTTTGTTGTTAAAAATTATATATACACTTGGGAATTGTGAACTGTAAATAAATGAAGTTGAGTTAATTGTAAAGAGGAGAATTATTGTCCCTGACATAAATTTTTTTTTTTATTTTGGAAATTTTGGGGTACATTACAGTATATTTATTCCCACTCCACAAAAATCTGAAAGAGGCCTTTCTAGCTGCCTCAAAATTTCCTTTTGGGTTCCAGGACAGTGACATCCAAAAAAATGGGATAGCTTCCAAGACTGATTTTACTAGGACTAATCTACTAGCCCTGGAAATCCATTTATGGCTCCATGATAATAGTCTTTTTTCTAGTTTTTTGAGTAGCCATGTCCAATCCTCCTTCCTATAATCATTTGGTTTTAAAAAAAAGCCCAAGTACTTCAATCCTTCATCTATAGTTTTCTCTTCGAAGGGAAAATGTAGTCGAAACCATCCTTTTTCGCTTTCTGGGAGACAAAAAGAGGTAAGGGTATAGTTCCCAAAGAAAAGGTGTGTGATTTGTAGATTAGTGGAACTTGAACGCTTTTCTGCTGCACGAGCTCTGCTTAGGCCTTCAACCATAAGAAGAAAAAGAAGAGGGGAAAGGGGGCATCCCTGTCTTAAGCCCCTTTCAGATCTAAAAAAGGGTGTTATCGAGCCATTTATGAGCACTGAGAAAGAAACAATTGTAATGTAGCACATAATCCATCTAATGAAAGGGACTATAAAGCCTAAGTAAGTTAAAAATTAGTGATATATATGTTATTCATAATATCATTAATTTATAAATAAATAAATTATAAATAACATTTATGTTTGAATTTTATAAAACACATATATTATTTTAATAAAAACAAATACATATACAAATATTAATGGACACACATTATTTTTTTGGGTTTAGAAATGGGAAGAACCACTAGACCCAATAATTAAAGGTATATGAAACATAAAAAAAATAATCAAAGTATGCATTATCAGAGAGTGTAATATGCCCCTAAGTTTATGAAACTATAGTAAAATCTACTCACAACAACAAAATTTTTAAATTTTTAAAGGTCTAAAGAATAGGATATGTTATTATTTGTATGTAAATATTTTAAAGGGAGACGTCTAAAGAATAGGATATATTATTATTGGTATGTAAATATTTTAAAGGGAGAAGTTTAAAGAATATGATATATTATTATTGGTATTTGTATATTTATTGAATACAATTTATTTTGTTTACATATTTGATTTTATAAATTTTAAAAATAACTTAAAAACAATTATAGTAGTGGATTTTTTTTAATAAGGGTGTTAAGGAGGTATAATGGGCATAGGGGATGTAAATTTGACATACACTTGGAAGTAGGTGATGTAAGTTGTGTATGCAGAGATGAGAGGGGATATGAAGTGGTTGAGGTAGTTACCACTCAAAGTTGTGTTTCCCTTTTTAAGAATTGATTTGCACCATATTGTCATAGGACGTCCTATAAGTTGGTTCATAATGGAAAATACCTAGCCCATCATCGTAGAAAAAGGATTTATCATGGTGGTCTTAAAGGAGGGTTACAACCAAAATGGGAACATTCATGGCAAATAGTAGCTAGAGTTCGTAGTTGAGGTTCATTCTCCTATATTCAGATTTGTTGGTTCATTCTTTTCACTGAAAGTCATGTAGAGAGTTGGATTTTGGGAAGTTTGTATTGGGCATGGAACTCTACTCAAGATATTGTGTGTATGCTAGAGGATGAAAAATAGTAAAGGGGAGGAGAAGGGGGAACCCATCGATAGCCTGCACAGAGGTAGGTTTAGAAGATAAAATGTCACCTCCATTCCTAGTTCTGAACAACCAACAAATAGGTTTTGACTCTTTTTTATGGAAATGATAGAGGGTGAAATAGCATATTATTGGTCGAGGATAAAAAATAGGTTAAATAAATTGAGTCCAAGGTAAGAGAGTGTAGACGCATGACCTTGAACAACAAGGTGGATGAAGAAATAATTTAGAGATTACCCAACATAAGGTTTTCCAAGGGAAAAGATGATAATTTTTTGAATATGGTTGACTTGTATTTTCACATGAAATTTTTTATTTCCATGAATATGTAAGTGAGAGGGACTCAATATGAAGCCATTGTCAACAAAATAGAAGCTAGAGGCACCTAATACTATAAAAATCTCAGCAAATTGAATGAATTAAACAAGAAGTAATAGAACCTAATAAATGCAATCCAAGGTTTAGAAGAGGAAGAATGTGGAACTACTGTGATAAAATAAGAGGAACTAAGGAGGACAATGAAAGTGGTGAAGAAAAAAAAAAGAAGTTGAAAATAAGGGGCATATCCATCATTATTGTTGACTCTACCTCACGATCCAAGGAGTATCCTCTATAATTCCAATATTAGTTGTTTATGTTTTGATAATTATGCTCGTATATATTCCAATATGGATTGGTTTAGAACTAGGTTGATATAGTTTCCTGTTTAAGAATCTAGCTCACTATAATGGACCTAGAAGGGAAAAAACTGACCTCAAAATAGCACCTTATTTTTTGAGAACTATACTCAACTTCCTTTAGTAGTAGGACATAATATGATTGTATTTTTTTCTTTATATTATCAACAGATCAAGTACAACTAAATTACATAAAATAGTTCAATAATGATGGTAAGTTGGTTTAGCTTGAGTGGTTAGGGAGGAGAAATGTTATTATCCCCACTTGTATTTAAATCCCACTTGTGACATGTTTTACTCTTCATTAAACCAAACATGCACACATTTCTATTTACATTAATAAATTATATTAAAAATAAATTCATGAGAAAAACCTAAATTTTATGCCTCATGACGTATTTTCTTAATATTATTCTCTTAATACTATTTGTATGAACTTGTAATTTTTTATGAATTTCCTCCTCATAGGAAAAACCTAAATGTCATGCCTCATGACCTATTTCCTTGGTATTATTTTCTTAATACTATTTTTGCTAGAAAAACACGATCATGAAGAAATGAAATAAAACAAATGAAGAAATGAAACATAGAAGATACACAATACAATAGAGACATAGATATAAGTGATTCACTCAGTGTGGACTATGTCCACCAGAGAAATTTCCAGGTCCTTCCTTTATTATTATACAACAAATGAAGGGATACAACCTACAACATACCCATTGTAACTTCCTCTTCTTTCTCTCACATTCTCCTCACTTAGAATACAATATTTACAATCATACATACCCGCAATGCATTTCTGTCATAAAATAGGGTTGCCTTCTAGTGAAGAAAACCCTAACATAACTTCTACCGTCAGATCTGCGACCTTATAATGAACGGTCCAAATTTACTATCAAATTACAATATACATTTACAAGGCAATTTTTCCTTCGGGGGCTTCACCCCCAAACCCTTGCCAGGGGCCCTCTTGCCCCCGAACCCCACAGGAGGGGTAACCCCCACTACCATCCCCCATGTGAAGGAGTGTACATTATTCTAGGGCGTAATGTCTTCATGGGGTGTAAACACAACTGAAACAAATATCTCTGAATTAGGAAGATAATCAGGCTCCATAACCAATAATCTCCCACTTGGAGACTAATCTCAACAACTCCACCGTTGTTGTATCTATTGGACTATGATCCTTATTGGACATGAAAAATTTCTCATCTTCATCTTCATGCTTGAAGACCAACTAAAACTAAGTAGGAAGTCAGTTTCTCCCTGGTTACTCCCTTTGTTAACATGTCTGCAGGATTATGTCTAGTGTGTATCTTTTCCAACTTCAAATGTCCATCTTCTAAGACTGATCATATGAAATGGTACCTAAGATGTATATGCTTAGTATTTGAATGGAGGGAGTATTTCTTTCCAAGATGAATGGAACTCTCACTATCATAGTACAACCTACTATTCTCTTGCTTCTTTCCCAATTCCTCCATAAACCTCTGTAACCAAATCATCTCTTTACTAGCCTGTGTAGCAGCAACATACTTTGCCTCTATTGTTGAAAGTGCAACAACCTTTTTCAGTTTCGAAATCCAACTTATTTTTTTTCCACCTATAGTAAAAACATACCTTGTGGTGCTCCTCCTGCTATATTTATCACCTGCCATATCTGAATCAACATATCCCTATAGAAGAGTGTTTGAACCTTCAAAACATGATGCATGAGTAGAAGTACCTCTCAAATACTTGAGAATACACTTTACTTCCTCCCAAAGTTTTTTACCTAGATTGTTCATATACCTTCTCACAACTCCCACTACATGTGTAATATATGGTCTTGTGCAAACCATTGCATACATCAAGATGTCAACTGCTGATGAATAAGAGACCCTGGACATGTATTCTATCTCCTCTTGTGTCTTGGGACACATTTCCTTAGTTAATTTGCAATGGTTGGCCAAATATGTACTAACTGGTTTTTCATTATTCATTCTAAACCTCTCCAACACCTTCTCTATAAACTCACCCCGAGACAATGTCAATTTGCGATTTTTCGTGTCTCTTATTATTCTCATACCAAGGATTTTCTTTTCAGGACCCAAATCCTTCATCGCAAATGAATTAGCTAATTTATTCTTGAGCACATTTATATCCTGCATATTATACCTTGCAACAATCATGTCATCTACATACAATAGCAAGATAATATAGCTTCCATTTTCTAGCATTTTAAAATAAACACAATGATCAGAATGACATCTACTATAACCTTGTTCTATCATAAACCTGTCAAACTTTAAATACCATTGTCTTGGAGCTTTCTTTAGGCCATACCATCTCTTCTTCAACCTATATCAAATTCTCTTTCCATATTACCTCATATCCCTATGGTTGTTGCATATAAATCTCTTCCTCCAAATCCCCATGGATTTTTATTTTTTTTACATATAATTGTTCAAGATGTAAATATTATATTGCAACAAGACTTAAAATAGTGTAATTTAAGTCATTTTAACATTAGAAGAAGATATTTAATCAAAATCTATACCTTTCTTTTATGAAAACCCCTTTACAACAAGTCTAGCCTTGTACCACTTTTTTCCTCCATCTTCTTCCTTAAACTTGTAAACCCATTTATTATGCAATGCTCTTTTTCCTGCAGGAAATTGAACCAAGTCCCAAGCCTGGTTATTTACCAAGGAATCCATTTCCTCTTTCATTCCTTTCTTGCACTTCTTTTTGGTGTCTACCTGCATTGCCTCTTCATAACAGTATGCTTCACTAGAATCATTCAAAAATTAATAATACAATGAAGGGGAGTATCGTTCAGGGGGACTACATAACCTAGTAGATATTATAACAACATTTGCAGGAGTTTGGGGTACCTGTTGCTCCTATAGTTGTACATTTTGATTTTCTGGTTCCTTTAAAATTTCTTTTTTAGTGATCTCATCAAGCACTGTGTATTATGGTTTTTCTTTTTCTTGTATCTTTCTCTGCAATTGATCTTTGTACATGACCTTCTCATTGAATATGACATATCTACTCCTAATTATTTTTTGATTTTCATAATCCCATAAGTGATAACCAAAATCATTAACATCGTATCCAATAAAGGTACACTTCTTGGATTTTGCCTCAAGCTTTGTTCTATTTTCTTTATCAATATGGATAAATCCTTCACAACTGAAATTCTTCAAAAAATAATCGTTTACCTTTTTACGTGTCCATGCCTCCTCTAGAATTCCACCATCCAAAGAGTTTGAAGGTCCATTATTTATTAAGTAAAATAAAATATCTACAACATCTGGAAAAACTTTAAGGGAAAACCAACATGCAATCTCATACTCCTTCCACGCTAGATGATTGTCTTGTTCATCCTTTCTGACACACCATTTCTTTGTGGTGTTCCTGGAAATTGCTTCTCTCTATGAATCCCATGGTATGAACAATAATCATCAAACTCCTTGTTGTAATATTCACCTCCATTGTCTGATATCAGACACTTAAA
>JASDQU010308185.1:85017-102951 GCA_032191745.1 Picea mariana
AAAGAAACGTTTCTACAAAGAAACGTTTCTTTTCTTGGATGTCTCAGTCTCCGTAAGGCGATCTTTAGGCGGTGTTACTTCGCCTTGTTCCTTCTTGTATTCTTCCCCTTTGTCCTCTTCTTTGTCTACTTCGTCACCTCCCCCCCTTCAAGTGAATCTGGTGTATTCTCCTCTGATGCATAGTGCATTTCCTGTACTTCTTCCTTCTTCTTCCTCTTGATGTTGTTGGGTCCATCATACTCTTCGTGGGTGACTACAAGACTTTCGATGAGGTTGGGGTCAGAGATTTTTTTCTATTCGACTGGTACAAGGAATTCCACAGGCCATTCCTTGGTTATTTGCTCCATATCTTCCTCAATGATTTTTTAATATGACTGGAGCTCTTCCTTGTGTTCGTCTCCGCATGCAGTGATGTAAATGAAGTGCCTGTCTACGTAAAACTTTTCTATTGGCCTGAACCTATGAAGTGTATTTAGCGTCAGGCGAGGGAAGGATTCAATGGCCCTCTTTAGCTGCAAGTAATAGGTGTGGAACACCGCATTGGACTTCCATTTCTTTTCCATGTCACTCAAATAGCAGAGGGTAGTGAACCTCATGGCCAGTGGTTCAGACGGCTCAACTTCAGGGAAGGTTTCCCCCTCCGACATCTCCCTAGCGATGAAGGCAATGAGAATCAACAACCAGCTGAAGTGAAACTCGTAGCCCTAGTCTTGCGCTTTATGACAATCTTGCTCCAACTAGTTGACGAGGTAGATTTCCCAGCTCATATGCATCCCTTCGACACAATTTCCTGTGAGGTTGATGACGAACCCCGTGACATGCGTCAGTCTATTCTTCCTAACGAGCTTACCAAGGAAAGCTAGGCGCACTGCATTTTGTATGGAGGCTACCTTATAGCCTCTCTTCCCCTTCTCTACATCTCCGTAGGTGTCCTTTATTCGCTGCGCCAGGGAACAATCTACAACCTTCCCTGGGTAAAAATCCTGAGGGTCCGGTCCTTGCATGCTCAATCCAGTGATCCCGTGGATCAACGCTGGATCTATAGTGATGCACCTATCCAACCACAGGTAACTGCCATGGTAGCACAACATCTACTATGGTTAAGGAGTTATTTAGTTATCTAATTGTTTACAGTTTTTCCTCTGTGCTTTCTATTAGCAGGCCCAAGACCTATAGATTATTTAGATTACTATATTTTTATGATTCATTAGAGATCTCTTGTCTTTCTTCTTCCCTTTTGAAAAGTGAGATTCCTCCATGATTGATGCCTCACGTTGCTTAAACAAATTTATGTTTTTCTCCCATCACTTTCATGATTTTCGCACTTGACTCAGGAATGGGAAACGATCTCTAACACTGTTATATTATTAATTTAAGTTTGGGAATTTTTTTCTCTTATAATCCAAAACAGAAATAACAAACCTTGAAAACAAAGTAATAGATTTTTTAACCTTTATCCCTCATGACTTTACTTGTTACAAGACAGCCCAATATAGATCTCGACCTTTTAGATCAGACTATCATTGCTTTAAATTTATTTAACACTATCTTACAGATAGCAAACACCTGGGTTGAATTAGAACATTCATGGGCAACAATTGAACGAGACATAAGCATCCAGGAACACTGGGAATCTAGACAGAGATAGTTAAGAAACCAGCCATAGATTTTCTCTTAGTATCTGACACTTTTTATACCTTAAATATCTCTACCTTTTTCGGATGCCTAGACCTTATACTTTTAAAATCCTTAAGCATAAACTCTGGAACAACATCTTTTTGGCACTGTTTCCGGGGAGCGAAGTAACGGAATTATTTTTTCCTGGGAAGAATGACATCAATATTTTCTTTCTTTTATACTGAACAAAGATTGAGAAATTTATAAGGATACTTTCATATTTCACTTGGAGACTCCATGATTAATAAACTGGCTTTTAAACGAAATAATACTAGAAATAATCTAGACGACAAATAAACTTCACCTGTATTCAACCCAGAAAAAAATTTAAAATCAAGAAGATAACTTAAATAGACTGTTTCATCGACAACTAAGATTTATAAACCTAAATTCACACCGTCGAACACTAAGGATCTACTTGAAAGGTCAATTACCCCACCTTTTTGTGGAGAACTATCTACCGATAGAATTGTAACCCTAGATCCTGGATTGGTCATACCCGATTTTAAAACTAAGATTTTCTCAACTGTTTCTTTCCCCAATAAAGGTAAAATATCTATCTCACCTCCTACCTTGATTGCATTTTCTTCACCTCTCGAAGTTCAGCTTCCCATATCTAAGAACTCCGACGAGTATATTGCATACCTCGACTTGACTCTTGTTGATTCTCCCATATATTCACCCTGTGAGTCCGAAGAAACCAGTCCCCGTTTTCTAAGTCCCTCTTTTTCAAGTTTCCTTTTCCTTGAAGATAAGTTTCCTCACACTATATTTCCCTATTCAAGCACAAGCAAAGGGTTACCACACCCCTTTAACAGTCCTCCTTATCATCTCCAAGTTTCAACCTCTAAATTATTAATGGCTATGGCCGGAGGAGGTGGGGCTAGGGGTGGAGCCATAGGTGGTGCTGGGGGAGGAGGAGCAGGTGGTCAAGTACCACTCCCTTAAATATTTTCCAAAGTGGCTTCTAGGTATGCTCCTTTGGTCCTCCCAGTTCCTCTCCACGATCTACCCGAAAAGTACATGAAAAATCTGCTGAATTCACAGGAGAAGGTGATTTAACCGCAACCGAGCACATCAATTTATTTGATCAATTTGCAGACATCCTTGGTATTAAGCATGAGGATGTTTATTTGAGACTCCTGGTTCATACTTTTGAAGGACAGGTGTGAACCCGGTTCTGAGGTTTAGCAGCAGGATCAATACGGTCATACGATGAATTGGAAAATGCTTTTATCAGACAATGGGGAGAAAGGAAAGACCATCTCTACTATCTAACCGAATTTGGGGCTCTGAGAAAGAAAAACTCGGAATTAGTTCTTGAGTTTACCCAAAGGTTTAATAAATTGTATAATAAAATTCCAACTGAGGTCAAACCTTCCCAACCCACAGTGAAAGTAACTTTCGTTGGGGCTTTTGACCCTGATTTTTCCCTATTGTTGAGGGAGAGAAGATCAGTAGACCTCATTAAAATGCAAGATGATGCCTTAGAAATTGAATCAAATATGATGGCATCAAGAAAGATAAAAACCAAATTTGAAATACGAAACAAAGAAACCATAAGTTACAAAGAACAAGGAGGACCCTCATGATCTGGAAGGTCTTCGGAAGACAAGATGGATGACATGGTGAGAATAATTAAAGAATTGTCAAATAAGATCTCAAGAATGCAAATAGATCAATCAAAGAATGATCATTTTCCCAGAAAAGATTTCAGAAGGAATCATAACCTTCAAACACAAAAAAGGCAAATTAAGAATGAGGATAAAAAAATCCAAGCCCCCTTTAAAAGAGAAAACTTTATAGGAGGAGAAGAAATGGAAGATTTTGAGGAATTAGAAGAAGACAAAAATAATCTTGGTGATGACTATCATCCACCTTATTTGACAATACAAGATTATGAAAAATATTTAAATACAGAACACAGATCTGAGAGTAACAAGAACAACAATATTATAGAAGATTCAACCTATCAAAGAATCGCAGATGATATAATGGCTGAACTCCACCAGAAGTACAATCTAAGGCCTAGAAACAGGAGTTTCACAACCACCCCAGTGAAAAAGATCCTGCCAAGGGATGAAATAGACGAGGCAACTTCAAAAACTTCTGAAAAGAAGACTCTAAAAACCAAGACCGCTGACACACAACCTACCAAGACAAAGTCGACAGAAACACTCGGCGTCAACACACAGGAAGCGGAGGTTCTTGTAACTGAAACAAAACCCTCACAACAAAAGAAAGCTGAAAAGAAGGGGATAGAAGACCAAACCACAGAGATTGACAAAACAAAAGGAAATTTTAGCCTGGAAAATGAAATCAATAAAATCAAAATTCCTATACCTCTTGTCGAACTGGCAAAAAATCCAATATACAGAAAGAAAATTGCTAAAATAATTAGTTTTTCATAAAATGAAAGTCAGGCCGATGTTATAACTTAGAAGATGACAAGCCTAATATAATTTTCAGCCCACATTTCGAAGTTGCCAGAGATACCGTTGCCCCTTTCTATATCACGCTAACTGTGTACGATCACCTGCTCCATAATTGCATGTTGGATTCTGGAGCCTCTCACAATGTAATGCCTAAATCCATTATGGATAGACTTGGTATTGAAATCACTTGACCTTATGGAGATTTGTATTCATTCGATTCAAGAAAAGTTAAATGTATAGGCATGATAAAAGACTTAGTAGTTAATCTTTCACAGATACCTGCAAAAAGTGTTCTAATGGATGTGGTTGTCGCTGATATACCCACGAAGTATGGCATGTTGTTATCCAGGTCTTGGGGCACCAAAATTGGAGGATCACTCCAACTCAACATGATGTATGCCACAATCCTGATCTTTGGAGGAAAATTTACATGCTTGTACAGAGAAACAAGGTTGGATTTTATAGTAAGTGACCCACTCAACCCAAACAACTACCCTGTTTATATTGTTGATAAAGATTTAGGGAATTGTATTCTATCTATTGATGATGATATCGATGTATGTATAGAAGAAAGTTGTACAGTTAAAGAAACATAAAAAGAAGAAAAAACAAATAAACATGTATATAGTTAAGGAGTTTGGACATTATTTTTTGATGGTGCTTCATCCTGTGAAGGAGCAGGAGCTAGAGTGCTATTCGTGGCACCTGACGACGAGTTCATCATACCTTTTTCTTATATACTACAAAGGGATATTGATTATACTAACAATGTATGTGAATATGAGGCTCTATTCCTGGGAATAGACGTTGCCAGAAAATTAAAAATTAAGAATTTAGAAGTCTACGGTGATGCTGAACTAATCATAAAACAAATTAATCGTCAATACCAGGCTAAGAAACCAAGGTTAAGATCTTATAGGAACTATGCTTGGGATCTGATTGACAACTTTTTCTCATCAGTGAAAGTTCATTACATCCCTAGGGATGAAAATCAACGAGCAGATTCGCTAGCAAAAGCAGCCTTGACCTTCACACCTCCAACGGTTTTTAAGCTTAAATATCAAATAGAGATGAGACATAGGCCTTCCATACCGGATAAAGTACAATATTGGCAGGTTTTTTAGGATGATGAATAACTCAATTTTTTTTTGGAAATGGTAGATGAGTTTGTCGAAACACACGTCGACCAAGAAAACCAGAATGATCCTATTTGGATAATGCAGGAAGGGGAAGACCCCCAAGATTTTCAAGATAAGATTGCTAATTTTCGTATGCTGATTTTGAAAAATAATCTAATCCCTAAAGGAATGATTCTATTAGAGAGGTTATTTAATCACGACGACATCCCTTTGAAGTCCACTTTACAACCTCATCCAGAAGAGGTTGAAGCTTGTGATATAGGCACCAAAGAAAATACAAGGTTGGTAAAATTATCCAAGTACCTTCCTTATGAAATAAAAAGTAAGTATGTCGAGTTACTTAGCCAATATAAAGATGTTTTTGCTTGGTCATATGACAAATTGAGAACTTATAACACTACAATAATGGAACATAAAATCCCTATAAAACAAGGTGTCAAACCTTTTAGGCAAAAACTCAGAAAAATAAACCCCATGCTGCTTCCAGTAATAGAGAAATAAGTGAAGAAACTCTTGGATGCCAAGATCATTGTCCCACTGAAATACTCTGAGTGGGTAGAAAATTTAGTCCTGGTAAGAAACAAAAATAGTGAAATCAGACTGTGTGTTGATTTTAGAAATTTGAGCCGATCATCACTTAAGAAAAATTATCCATTACCCAAGATGGATCATGTTTTAGAGAAAGTAGTTGGAGCTAACAAAATGTCCATGATTGATGGTTTTTCGGGTTACAATCAAATTGCAGTACATCAAGATGATAAAGAAAAAACTACGTTCACTACCCCTTGGGGTACCTTTATGTATGACAAAATGCCTTTCGGTTTAATGAATGTAGGGGTGACTTTCCAATGAGCTATGGACATCGCTTTCGTGGGTGAAAGAGATAAGTTTTTTGTTATTTACCTTGATGACCTGACTATTTTTTATAAATCTGATGCAGAACATCTAGTACACCTCAAGCAAACTTTAGAGAAATGTCGCAAATTTGGTTTGTCACTAAATCCCAAGAATTCTCATTTCGCAATGCAAGAAGGTAAACTCTTGGGTCATATGGTGTCTAGGGATGTAATCAAAAGCGACCCGAAAAGGATCAAGGAAACAGATACTATAAATATTCCTAGAAATGTAAAAGAAATTCAGTCTTTTTTAGGAAAAGTAAATTTCTTGAGAAGATTCATCCCTAACTTTGTTGAAATCGTAAAATTGATTACAAATATGCTTAAGAAGGACAACGAGGTGAAGTGGAAAACTAAAGCCAAAGCGTTGTTTCAACATATCAAGAGAGTGATAAGTGAAGCACCAGTTTTTGCAAGCCCAAATTATACAAAGGAGTTCCTGATTTTTTATTTTGCCTCTGAACACTATCACAGTTGTATTGTTACAGAAAAACGATGAGGGTTTTGAGAAAACTATTGCATTTTTTAGAAAAAGTCTCAGAGACGTTGAGTTGAAGTATGACATATTGGAATAACAAGCTTATGAAATGGTGAAAGCTCTCAAGGCCTTCAGAACTTACGTACTACACTCAAAGATCATTGCTTATGTGCCTACAAGTTTTGTTAAGGATATACTAGTTCAGCCTGACAGTGACAGAAGGAGAGGTAGATGGCTAGCAAAAATCCAGGAATTCGACCTAGAAGTTAAAGAAAATAATCTTATTAAAGGTCAGGGTTTAGCTAAATTGATGGATGAATCATATTTGAAATCACTCGGAATAAACCATCTGCAAGAAAATGAAATAATTTTTGAGACATATGAACTCGATGTCGCTGTGTCCACAACCGAAATTCTACCCAAATTCTCTTCTTTAGTTTGGTACCATGATATTGTTTCTTATTTACTAACCCTTTAGTGCCCCAGCAAATTAAACCCATCTAAATATAGGACATTGAAATTGCACGCTGTAAAATATTGTATTATAGGCAATAAATTGTATTGGAAGGACCCCCTGGGTTTCCTATTGAGTTGCTTAGTAGAAACCGAAATAGAAGGGGTTATAAATGAATTCCACGAAGGAGTGTGTGGAGGACATCATGCTTGGAGAGAAACAACTTATAAGATCCTAAGAGCCAGGTATTAATGGCCAAAGTTATTCATGGATGTAAACACTAAAGTCTGAACTTGTACTCCTTGTTAGTTGTTTATAGGCAAGCAGGAAGTCCCAACTTTACCTTTAGTTCCAGTTAAAACTGAAGCTCCATTTTAGCAATGGGGTCTTGATTTTATTGGAGAATTACATCCACACTCCAGTGCTCAACACAAATGGATTCTAACTACTACAAACTATTTCACTAAATGGGTGGAAGCTATTCCTATGAGAAATGCAACTGACTCGGTAGTGATCAATTTTTTGGAGAAAAATATTTTATCCAGATTTGGCTGTCCCCGAAAAATAGTTACTGATAATGCCCAAGAATTTAAGTCCATGCCCATGATAATCTTTTGCCAAAAATATAATATTGTGCTAGGACACTCCATGACTTACTATCCATAGGGTAATCGTCTAGCTGAGTCATCTAACAAAAGTCTGATTACTATAATTAAGAAGGTTTTGACCAAAAATAAGAAAGCATGGCATGCGCATTTAAAATATGCTTTATGGGCTAACAGGATAGGTACCAAAAGGTCAATTGGGATGTCTCCATTTTAGATGATATATGGTACTGATGTCATTTTACCAATAAATCTAGCACTACCAATAATGAAACTCTGGCAAGAATCAAATGAAGAACCGAATGACATTACCAGGAGGATAAACCAGCTGATTGAAGTTCAACAAAATAGGGTCGAAGTAGATGAAAAATTACAAAGATATCAAGATAATATGAAAGCTTTATTTGACCAAAAAGCAAAAGACAGAGAATTCCTCCCCGGTGATTTGGTCCTAAATGGGAAGCCATGAAAGAAGATGGCGGTAAACATGGCAAGTTTGATCAGATCTGGTGCGACCTGTACAAGATTTTAGCTTCTGAGGGGAAAAAATGTCTTTTTATTAGAAAACCTCGATGGAAAGATTCTTAACGCCCCTGTTAATGGGAGGTACCTTAAGCACTTTATGCAATAATATTTTTCTGAACTCTCATTGTATATATTGTTTTGTTTTTGCGACTTGTCTATATTTATATTTCGTTAGGTAAGTTTTATTTTTTTACTGTAAATACAAAGAGTCGTTTTTTGAAACGAATATATATATATATATATACAAAGTAGGTCAAAAAATTGCAATAAGAAGGTTTCTAATCTGCTAAGAGTTCCTGACAGCTATCATGCTTATCTTGTTGCGGGAGATTTAATGATAAGCCAAGAAACTATAGAGATAAAAAAGGTGACATGCATGGATATTCACGTTAAATACCTTTCGAAAAAGGTAAACAATTAATAGTCTTTTTGGCTGGAAATACAAAGAACTACCAAGGTATGCATTTTTTTCATGAAAACTCAGGTTAAAATGTCCTAAGAGATATAAATGAGTAAGATAGTAATTTCATGGTTGCTAATATTATCACTGAAATTTTCAAAAAAATAAATGAAAAATAACTTTAAATTAAAAAAAAAAAAGGGCTTAAGGAAAGGTCACAAGAGTTGAGTAAGAAAATCATTAAGAGTAATCGTATCTGCAACAAAATATCTAAAGCCCCTTACCTTTCCCATGACTATGATCAAGCTTGTTTTTCACATGATCCTGGATACTTTCCCATAAGCTTCTTTAGAAAAGAAAGGTCTCACATTAGTTTTGAAAACTCACAAACTAACCTTCAAACCGAGAATAGGTAAAAGTTTATAGTTCCTCTAACTTTATCTGAACTAGAAGTATGTATAGGTTAATCCTAACTTCCTTAGTCATTCTAACAGGAATAAACTGATTGGTTTCGCTCAAGGAAAATCCCTGAAAAATATCAAAAAGAATTCCCTTAAGAATTTCCTTGAAGCCAAAGATGATTGAAGGCCAGAAGAGGATTAGTCCAGAGAAATTAAAGTGAGTTGACAGACCTCCGTTGTTAAATTTTAAGTAGATGTTTTCCCAAGTATATTACATACTGATTGATTGCCCCGAGTCCATATTTAAAAAATAAATAAAAAAATATAGATAGATGGTGAAAGGAAATTCATTATTGATTGCTCCCATCTAGTCCAAAAGGGATGAAGAAAGGAAATTCATTATATGATTTCCCTCATCTCAACATTTAAATGCTATAAAACAATGGAAGTGGTGAAAGGAAATTCAATGTGGGAAATCTAATAACTTCACCGGGGAACCAAACAGGCTCGCTGGCAGTGAAGCAATATCGATATATCTAACAGACTATTATACATGAATTACAAGATGCTCTGGTAACTATTCCTCTTCCGGCTAGATATACATTATAAACTTATTGGATCCCCTAATTTGAAATATTAGAATTAATTTACCTTGATGCGAACATAATCATATAAACCCTGCTAGAATGGTTAATTTTGTTTCCATTATCTTACACAAATTTGAGGTCAGTTTTAGAGAAGAAAATCTATTGTGAACCTAACTCAAGATCACCAGATGTTTTAGTTTTGAAGATTTTTCAAAGTTAAGGTTGAAGTCTTAAAGTCCCGTTTTGAGTTTTCTCCAAAATGTGCTTCACAGAGATGCATTAATGACTCCATTTACCCAACGAAGGCACTTGGTCTACATGTTCTTCTCGTCCCGCAACAAGACGAGATCCCCAGATGGAGCCTATGTTGAAACAAAGTTTAATTTTTCTTATTTTAACCTAAAACTCAATTTTTCTTTGGTTATGGAGCCACCCTTAGTTCTAAAAATGAGTCAAAGGTCTTTTAAGATTTTTGGGTTTCTAGGTTCGGGTATTCATGAAGTATGAATTTTTAAATAACAACTCCAAAGTCCCAATACCGAAGTCTCGACAAGTGATTTTTTAAAAGAATTTAAACCAAATTAAAAGGAATAATTAAAAACATTTAACGGATTTCTAAGCCTTTCGTATTTTCTTTTTCGACCATCTCGACTTAAATAGTAGTTCAAAGTCTCGATGCACTTTTCACAAAATCCCTTTTTAATCATGATTAATTAAATTTTAAACATACCTAACAAATCGTTAATCAGTCACATTTCGAAAAAATCAAAGGAGTTATCACTCTTATGCACTCAAGAACCCCGAAGCTCGAAACCCCAAAAATATTAAATGCTTAAGCATAATTAACTTAACATTAAAACATGGTTAAATATATTAAATGACTTTTCGCGTTTCACTATTCGAGAGTTTTCAAAGACATTCCTTTCGAAATCCCAGTTTTGAATCGCCGATATGTGTCAGTATTTATAACGGATTAATGGAGATAGTTTTAGCGTAAAGTGCATATCTACAGCTATACCATCCCCATTAAAGCATTTAATTTTTATCACCTGTATCAGTACGCTCAATTTAAGGCAAGTTAAGGGTTAATAAAGGTTTGTTATTTCGAATTTCATTCTTACTTTCAGATAAGAAGCGAGTTACATTCAAAAGAGATTACACATTTCATCTCTGTAACAGGTTTTCATTTTTAGCACAAACATCATGGCACCCAGAAAAGCGCCTAAGAAGAGTGAGGAGGCCAGTAAAAGCTCAAATTTGGATGGAGATGTTATATTCGATACTACGCCACATGTTGTGGATTCAATCAAGTCCTAGAGGCAGATTTTTGAATTCCTGGAGCATGAGATTAGGAACTACCCCGACGATTTTGGAAATGAAAAGACTGAAAATAAACTCAAAGATATAGTAGAGTCTGAGCTCCATAAGATATCCACACAACCGAGGCTCATGCCTTACAATGACATGATAAGCTTAGATTTAGAAAATACCGACATTTAGACTAGGAGCATTCTAAATCGCCAAAAATTCATCGTCATCTCGTTTGAACTAGAGCACATTCAAGTAATGTATAAACTGTCCCCTGTTTTTAAATACATTTATAATGTTGAATTCACAGAGGAATTTCAAAGAAAAGAGTGAACAGAATTTGATCAAACATATCTAGGTATAATCAAAGAATGGTGGGGAATTCCAGTGAAATTTAGAGCTGATACCCATGGCATTTATGCCACAACACCGTTAAACGAATACATGGTTTATATAGCAATGATGTTGTGTAGACTATTTGGGAGGAAAATCCCTACCCTTTTCCCCGCAAAATGGGTGCCAATTTAACACGAGGTAGCCGAGGGTTACACTTCCAACTAGTGTAAAATTTTCTCAGATAACTTAACCAAAGAGATTGCAGAGTACCAGATGGAAAAATCAAAAGGTCGACCTGTATCCTTTTACATGTCTGCATATATTATGGATGATATCTATTACATGAATTCGTTCCCCTTGATGAATTGGAGCTGGAACCTAGCCTGTGTTGAACCCATTCATGTTTATCACTCCAAACTATGGGAGGAGAATGTTAAATATTTCTTTTACGAAATCTTTCACTACATAGTGATACCTGTGCACCAAATTTTATATGGTTATGCTCCCCCTCGGATTTCAGAGCAAATCGTCGGAAACCTCAGAGTGATTGAAAATTGGTTTATTGAAGAGGTTTTCTCTTATGTCAGAGTTTTTGGGTTCTCAATTCCTCCTCACGCACTTCCAAATCTCCTTCCTAACAGACTAGTGTGTAGGGAGGTGGCTTACCAAATAATAACAGGTGGCATCAAAATAGAATTGAAAGCAGTTCAGAAGAAGTTCTGGCCAGTTTTTCCTGTACAGTTTGGGAACTTTTCACTTCTTAACTTTGGTCATTCCAAGGTAGAAGATGCAGCACTCAAAGACATCAAACTGGTAGATGTTGAACTCAGAAGACATGATCCTTATCAAATTGTGGGAAATCATCTTTCTCATTGCAATATGAAAATGTATGAGCATGAAGATTCCCCCTGCAATGACATATTCAAAGGAGCCAAAACCTATGAGGATATATTAGATAGAGTCCAGGCGTTACCACCCGACATACAGACCAACCTTCTAACTTTCCAGAAGCATAGACGAAGTGGTTTACCAAATATACTACAGGGAGAATCAACAACCCCTCCTCCAGTAAAAGAAAGTATTCCTCCAAGTTTTGAACCAGAGGCTCGGGATAAAGGGATTGCAGAAGAAAATCCAAAGAAGATTGAAGCATCTTCACAAAAAGCAGAGGCTTCAAAAACAAAGCACCCAAGGTCAGGAACATAGTTTAAGCTCTAGACACCTCCAAAGCTGAGTCAAACGATTCCTCCTTTATCATCAACTATTCTTGTTGATATCCCTAAAACAACAGGAGAAACTCAATATACAGAATTGGGTAGCCCTATTGCATCATTGACTCCTTTAGAGTCAACTTTTGGGAATCCTCATCTGGAAGTTATATATGTAAGTGACCTTACTCCAATCTCTAGAGAAGAGTTACCTTCCTTTGACTACTTTTTCAGTAAAAAGAGGAACGTTGTAGTGAAACAGGAAATGCATTTGAAAGGAGGCACAATGGTAAAGAAACACAGAGTGCTCGTAGATGGACATAACCTAGAAGAGGAAGATTTCGCCATAGAGGTAGCAGGCTCTATGGGATATTTGGAAACAACCAATTTATTCACAGTTGACAATCTACAAACAATATTGGAACAAAGGAATCAAATGATAGCCCAGTTGCAGATTCAAATAAAAATACTGAGAAAAATATCAGAGAGGAGATAAACAAAGGGATAGAACAAGCTAGAGCCACTGACAAACATGAAATCCAACAACTCAGGTCTAGATTGGATGAGATGTATAAGAAGATGCAAGCCAGTCAAGGGCAGGTCATCCAGAAGGAAGAATTAGCGAGACAGTTGCAGGATAGGTTGAATACTATTCAAAATCAGGTGATAGATTTAAAAGTTTTTCAAGCCCAGGCCCAGGAGGTGCATATGAATATAGAAGTAGAACAACAAATATTGATTTCTAAAGTAGAAGTTATTCAGAACTATTTCCGAGAAGTAACTCAATCTTTCGATAACATTATTTTCAAAGAAAAAGAGGCTAAATCAGCTCGTGCTACTTTTCAAAAGGCATTTGTACTTTCGACAAAAGAAGAGGTATCATAAACTCCAAGGCTATCTTTTGCAGAGCAGATCAAGGGTGATATCATGCTTAAAGTATGGGAGGTCAACATAGCCGAAAGTAAGAAAATGGCCAAGGAAGTCAAGGATGAGTGCAAAGAGACCTTCAATTTGCTAGAAAAAGGATCATTAGGTATTGGAGAAGATGATTTCCCTAGGCTACTAGGATAGATCAATATTATAAGACATCAACTGAAACTCAAAGAGAACTTGAATGAAATTCAAATTGAAATTTCGCAATTAAAGGAGATTGATGTTACCCAAATAGACAGGTGGCTTGTGTAGCCAAATTTAATATTGCAATCAGTTAAGTTTGCTGACAAAGAGATTGAAGACCGATTCCTGAAAATTCAGAGAAACTTTTATATGTTCGAGGCAAAGGATATACTAGAGCCTCCTAGATTTTTTGTGCATTTTCTAGAAAAATGTATTGAATGTCTTGGACCAAAAGAAGGATACAAAAAAGAAATGAAGTATCATATTGTAAACTCATATTATCAAGATGATAGAGATATAAAAGATAACCATGCAAATGGTTCAAGTTTGCATTTTTGTAACTGTTAGCCCCTAGGAGTTAGGAAATCACCAACTGTCAAGAATTGGTGACTTTGTATAAATATAATTTCATAAGACTGAGAAAAGGATTTTTTGCGGTAGATTGTACTAGAGAATCTTTTCTCATCTACAAACATTAATGAGAATACAAATGGACATTCCAAATTTTGTCAACCCTGAATTATGTGTTCCTCTTTAATTTCATTTTTAGCATCTTTCCCTTATGTATCTTTGATGAATATTTAAATGCAATTTAGTACAACATCTACTGTGGTTAAGGAGTTATTTGGTTATCTAATTGTTTACAGTTTTTCCTCTATGCTTTCTATTAGCAGGCCCAAGACCTGTAGATTATTCAGATTACTATATTTTTATGCTTCATTAGAGATCTCTTGTCTTTATTATTCCCCTATTGCAAAGTGAGATTCCTCCATGATTGATGCCTCATATTGCTTAAACATCTTTATGTTTTTCTCCCATCACTTTCATGATTTTCGAATTTGACTCAGGAACGGGAAATGGCCTTTGAAACTGTTATATTATTAATTTAAGTTTGGGAATTTTTTCTCTTATAATCCAAAATAGAAATAGAAAACCTTGAAAACAAGTTAATAGATTTTTTAACCTTTATCCCTTAGGACTGTACCTTTTACAAGACAACCCAATATAGAGCCTAGCCTTTCAGATCAGACTAGCATTGCTTTAAATTTATTTAACACTATCTTACAGACAACAAACACCCGAGTTGAATTAGAACATTCATGGGTAGCAATTGAATGGGACATAAGAATCCAGGAACACTGGGAATATAGACAGAGACAGTTAAGAAACCATCCATATCTTTTCTCTTAGTAACTGACACTTTTTATACCTTAACTCTCTCTACCTTTTTCGGATGCCTAGACTTTATACTTTTAAAAGACTTAAGTATAAAATATGGAACAACACTCAACAAAATTAATGACCTCGTATTCCTCTTCTGTCGATGTTCCATGATCACTCATAGGTACATGAGTAAGTCTTCCGCATAGGGTTATCATCTTTCCTTTAAACAATCCTATTCCTCCGAATGAAGGAATCATAGCAGGCTTTCCCAAAATTTCCCAAGTACTTTCTGGCATAATGTTCACCTTTGTTTCCGTGTCCAGTACATAGTCTATGTCGAAGTCTCCTATTCTTGTTTATATGCAGTCTTTCTCTTTTAAGATCTGTGATAAATTGATATCTCTATGATCATTTAGTGTTTCTTTCATCTGCAATAATATATCCTCTAATTCTTCCTAGTTCTTTAGCATGTTCTTAGTCTCTTGACTTTCCTCATGGTTTTCTTGTTTCATGTTCTTCTTCTCAACTTTAGCAATCATTCTAGGGAAATATAAAACTTCATGTCCAATAGCTTTACAACAAAGACAAATAGGACCTCTACCAGGGCATTCCTTAGCAAGATGCCTCAGTCTTCTGCAATTATAACAAAGATTCAATCCTCTCTTTCTCTTAAACGATCCCCAACCTTTCCTGTACTGTGCTCTGGAATCACAGTGGTGGACCTGTAAACAATTCTTGTTAGGATCCTGCATCCACTTGTTAGTCCAAAAATTCTTTCTATGCATAGGAATAACATATCTTTCACTATTTCTATTAGATATATTCATATCATATCTTCTTTCTTCTTGTTGTGCCCTAGTTTTCATACCAGGACAAAATCTATCAAATATACATAGATTCATTCTTTCGAAACAAAAATTTCCACTTATCTTACCTTTATCAGAGAACAAAGCTTTAATATCTTACCTCTTTTCTTCAGATCATGCTTCTCTTCTTGGCATAGAGCTTCACAAGTGAAGTAGAGTAGTGCACACTATAGCAATAGATCTACGCACAAAGCTTTCTCTTTTCTTCAGTTCCCAACAATCACAGTTTCAGGTCCCGACAACGGAACCATTTCTTGGCACAGGGGTAGACCCAGGGTTCAATGCTTCAACAATGCACCAACAAAACTCTAACTACTGGCCCTTTCGGCAACACCTGCGAGGAAGATGAAGTCTCACCCGAGGTAGAGGCAGGGGGGTTGTAGGACTCAAGTGTCTACAACCTAGTTGGGACACAGATCTGTGATCACAATACTTAACAGAGCACTTAGCAATTAATGTTCCTTAGTCTTTGACCCTTATTCACATCGCAGGTAAAAACCCGAATTACAGAACAACACAATATTTAACAATATCTAAGCATATCTAACCATTTATCACCTAGCATCAAAAAAATCTAGCATTCATTCATGTTATTAAGCACTAAGCTACTACATCAGATGCATCTAATATACATAAAGATTCAACACTAAGCATAAATCACATCAATAACACAAAATAATCACAACACAGGATGTACGTGCTTCACCCCCAGTGTGGGACTACGTCCACCAAATCTTCGCCTTATTTATTATCTTCTTTCAATCTTCTTACAAAAGAGCCTCAAAATCCACTCCACATAGGACAAGATATTTGCGTGCACTTCGCCAGATCCTCCTTCCCCAAGTTTGTTACAACACCGAGCCTTCTTACAATCACTTGCACTTAACTCTACAAGTTCTCAACACATAGTATGCATGGAGCCTTTTCAACTAATCGCACTTAGCAACCTTTACATATCTTGCACAAAGCCAACTTAGGTCTTCTCTTATCTTCTTCTTCTTACAATTCCTAGGTACTTATTTATACATTACAAAAGGGGCTTAAACATGGGTAAGACCCATGTGCTGACATCCCATACCCGTTACATAAACCCTAAACCAAAAAAGCCCACAAAAAGGGGGTGGGATCCCGCGATCTCCGCTTCTCCTGGGCACTCTGTCTTCGACTAGATTGTCGAATTCCCAAAAGTGGTCAAGCACGACCAAGGTTCTCCAAATATTGGTCGAGGGCCAACATATCCCTCTTCTACTGCATACTTCAATGATGCAGTCATCTCCTGTCCAGCTCCTTGACCTAAATTTCTGAGCAGTTCTGTTGAATGCTCTTCTCTTATGATCTGCATGATTGTCAACTGGCAACAATTTTCTGGTTATGGATCCTCCAACATCTCCAACTCTTTCTCCCATGGAGTGAGCATATTAACTGTATGATCTTGTTCTTCTACTGGAGCATACATCAGTATCTTCTCCTTCTCCTCTTCTATGATAGGCATTGCTAGTTGTCTTTTTGTTGCATCTGCAACACATGCTCTGACCTCAATCGAGCTATGTGGCAGGAATACCTCAATCCCCCCAATGACCAGAATACTCCCCTGATCCTTCTCCTCGACGGTGGAATTTTTTAACTTCTCATCATCTTCATTCACATGGCTTTCATCTCCTCACGAGTATTCATATGGATGAGGCCTTTCTCCCGTCTCTCCATCTATCAACATCCTTTGACGCGAACTCTCAGCTAAGCTCATATCTCCTCCCTTTCCCACTTGGAAATTCGGGATGTCTCCTATACCCTCCTAGTAGTTTATGAGATCCACTAATCCCTTCTCATTTCTCCCCTGGCAACCTATGAGACCCCTTCCAGATATTTTTTCCTCGTCACTAAAATTTTCAGCATGCCTCAACCACCTTGTTAACACATGTTTCTTCCCTCTGGTCGACAACTTCCAAACAGGCCACTTAGTTGTTCTCTTCAAAGGCCATTCATACCTCCAACACACCTTTTCTTCGTGCTGCATATTGAATGATAGCGTCTCCATCTTGGCTTGGATTTCATTAAGCTCCTTGTCTATATCCGCTCTGTTTTTCTGTGGGAAGACTTCTCCTCAACCGCTCTTCTAACTTCCAACGACCATATTGCTTCACCTTCATCCCACCTAGTTGTTTACCATATACTGCACACCACACAATAGTCTCAACCGAGTATCACACTCTGTCTCCCTTTCCTACAGAATTCAATTTTGTATTAGCTTTGATATCACTCCTGGCACAGACCCCCTTCCCTCCAAATGGATGCTCGACCTCCCGGTCTAGGATCGTTCAATTCACCAAGACAAATGGCTC
>JASDQU010308186.1:0-33726 GCA_032191745.1 Picea mariana
GCTTTCCCTGAAATCAACACAGGCTTTTCCCACGATTTCAGAATTGCACGAGGGTCTCTTGTAGAGGTTAGATGGGCTCCCCCCTTTAGACGGTCGATGGTGGAATGGGAAAAGAACCCCCATCACGGGTCATCTCAGCCTTTTTATTTGCATTCACCTGGGTTGACACTTGTCACCCATGAAACTGCATGCGTTCCATCGGCATGCATCCCCTTTGCACATGTTTTCCCCTTGCCAGGAACTTAGGATAAAATCATATAATTCACATGTCTTTTGGAATAATATTAAAATATTATTCCCAAGGACTTAAGCCCCTAGGCTCAACACTTAGCCCCTCTTCCCACCTTCCAGCCCCTAATCCCTTGCCCACTCTATGGAAGCTTAGTCCCCCATCACTCATTCATCGTGGCTGGTCTACACACGGTGGTGTTTATATTTTATTACTATTCTGCATAAATAAAGGTACAAAATTAGGCTCTTGGCCTTCAACACTTAGGCTCTCTGCCCTAACAATCACATAAGCCCACTAGCTTATATAAACTCGGCTCACCAACCTATGAAACATATTTATAATTCATTTCATAAACAAGATTTACAATATGGCTCGGCCTTGGGGACATCATAGTGCCCATGATTAACCTTTGGAATAGGTTAGAAGAGATAAAAGTTCCTTTCAATTTTAGAGTTGTTGCAATAAGGTTGTATGAGAATATTATTTCCAAGTTTAGGAACACTAAGGGCTAGTCGAAAGAATTAATTGTAATATAGGAGTTAAGAAAGTTTTTCCCCTATCCCCTACCCCTTTTGGCATATGTTGGCTCAGGGATTCATACCTAGCGTTTGAAAGTATTTGCCAAAAAATACCACTTAGGCATCGGCATATTCATACCCGAGACGCCATGCGAATCACAGAGACTGATGGTTTGTGAGAATCATGAAGGAATGCTATATACATCAGACATCCAACTTAGAATCATGTAATGATTTCAAATCCATTCATAGCATCCATATGAGAGTTGTGTAGAATAATACATAATAGGCATACATTCATACTAGAATCCATAATATACAAAGAAAAGGTGCTTGATGCTTCATTCATTAATTTTAAAGTCATTTAGATACATTTCAATAGACAAAGGGTCGTATCTTGCTCGAAGTGCATTCAGAGTGAAACAAAGACCAACAATATGCTCAGATCTCGATCTATTTTCTCTCTCATATTGGAATAACAATTTTTGAGCAACTAGTGAAGCAGAGCATAAAAATAAATGAACCAATGTTTAACTAAAAATCCTAACTCATAGAAGCTAACATGACAATGAAAAACTGGTTATGAAAAAACCCAACCCTTACATATTTGCATGCATTCATTTTATTTGTATTGGAGCATGGTAATCATAACAAACTTTCCAACTCACCCACAACCCCGACCATGACTAGTAGGGTTGTTACAAAAATGGTTATAATCATTACTCAAGATCTTTGAGTATTTGGAAAGCATGCAAAATTTACAAGTCATTACATGAAATACAAAACCAGTTGTTCTGCGTAGTAGAACATTGGTTGGCGCAGGTGTTGAATCTTGGTGTCGCATGGTGAAAACTCATGGCACATGCATAGTTCCTACTTGTGACGTGTGCACAGTCATTTCAAAACCTTAGGGTGCCAACAAGTCCCCAACACTATTAGTTGGAACATCCTCAATCCAGTGATATTACTTATGGTGAGACAAAGGTGATCAATGGAATTGTCTTCATGAGTTCTATGATGAATTCTTTGAAGTGGGTATCGATCTAATAAAAAAATTCCATTATATCCTTNGTGGTTGACCTAGTGGTAGGTTTGATCCGCACACCTAACTATTTCTACCACTGGGGATGCCCTTGTATTCTCATCTGTGAGTTTATGATAGTGTTTTTGGGCCTTATCCATTATGTCTAACACAATGGCTGACAAATTTTGTTGGTCAGAACGAGTAGATGCAATCTCCTAGTAAAGGAAAACAATTTCTTTCATTGTTTCCTATCACTCTACCAGCGGTAGGGAGGGTAGCACCTACTTCTTGTAATTGATTTGTGCCTCAGTTGCAAAGATATGATATTCAATGTTGTTGATTTTGGGGGAATTATATAGGTGCATCCAGAGTTTGAAGTTGTACTCAACAACCTCTGAGAAATCATCCATGTGTGTTTGTCCCGATGTAGTGTCTTTTCTGCAACAACAATTTGCTGCTGCAACTCCCCTTGTTCTGATTGAGGAGGTGTGCTTAAGATTTTCCTAAAGCTCTATGTTTTGTGCTTACAGGTATTGGACCATCTCCTTTACTTTGTCAAGTTTACTTGGCACCAAGAGGTATAAAGTTTATGTTGTTGTATTGGGGACTTTCACATAGACTTCCCACTGCACTAATTAATAATGTGTGTGTAGTAACCTCCACTTCATGGCATTATTTGCTCTCTTTGTGCATTGTTATCTTGTGTGCATGATTATGTTGAGTTTCCCGATGTGAAACAATATCTTGTGTGTGCTTCTACTACAAGTTTGTATAGGATTGGTTGAGTGCACACTGCCTATCCCAAAATGCATTTATTATTCCCTTCATATGTATTTGTAGGTCCTTTGAAAGAACTTGCACCAACTGTAGCTCAACATAAGGTAATGGCTGAGGATTTGAGATGGTGGATGGCTCAATGTTTGTAAAAACTAATAGGTTGAACCACATAACTCTTTTATTGGTATAATTGTGTGGTGATGTGGTGCCAATAATGCTTCTTGTGACCCTTAGTTCTTGGGATGTAGGGCCATTTATTGGAGCAAGTATGATAGAGATCATCTAAACTTTGTGATGCCTCTCTATTTAGTAGTTGTTGCATGTACGAATTGGCTTGGAACACATTATTGATGCTCTAAACTGGTGTTGGGGTTTCCCTAGCTCATGCATTAGGCTTTTTGTGTTGATTTCTTATTTTTCCATCTAGCCAGTCAATACCTTGCATATCTCATACTTCATAGGCATATAAGAGGGGTATTCCTCTTTGAAGGGTGCAGTGCTAATGCATGGTGACAAACCAAGTGTGATCTCTTGTTCACTATACTTGGTGCTTGGACTTGGCTCAATTATTGCACACTTTCTTTACATGGGAGGATTTTTCTCCATGGTCATTTGTGCCCACTTCTACTTCGGACCTTGTCCTTTTATTTCCTCTTAAACTTCCTCTTTCCATTCCCATTCACCCATTTCTTATTTACCTTTCCGTCGAGAATCCTCTTTCTGTTTCCGCTCACCCACTGGTTCCTTACCCATTGGGATGCCTTTGCCTATTTTTGCTCCTATCTCTTCGTATTCCTTGTTTCCAATTGTTTGACATATTTGTGTGGCATGGGTCAAATTTCCTATGCCCACTATGCAACAACCTATTGAACATCCTCCTCAGTATTGCAAAAGGGGAGGATCTTGGCCAGATTTTGTGGATTTATGAGTGGGGTGATGAAAACATTATGGAAATCACAGTCAAATTGAATATAGTCCTCATAGTTGGAAAGGAGGTTGCATGGTATGTAGAATTCTTGTACCATTTCCTAAACCATTTCTATATACCATTTTTGGAAAGTTGTGTTGTTCTCGCATTGGATCTTTTTGTCCGAGTTGTATTACAACTCTATGAATTTCGATAGGGGGAAGGATGGTACCACCTATGGTTCCACTTGTGCATTGTACCTATGGTTGGTGGTGGCTTCCATAGTATCATTGTGACACATAGTAACACCAAACTATAGTGAAACTCCTTGCTATATTCATATGCATCAATGCATTTCTAGATGAACTTGTTCGTAATGTATTACACCTAGTCCATCTGGATTCCTTGGATGCATTGCTCTGTGATGATGATTACCCCAAGTGAGAACTCATCCTTGAAAAACTTGTGCATTAGCTCGCAAGAAAGTAACTACGTGGAGAATTGAAAGCTCATGTCATTTATATCTAAAATAATTGCTCCTCTTGTTCCTCTGTGTGTCCGAAAATTTGTGTGCACCTCCTCTTGCATGGAATCCTTAGTTGTTATCATTGTAGATGGATCCTCCCCTTTTGTAGAAAGGCTTGAGACTTGGTGTATTATACTACTATTGGCTTGGTATGCATGGTCTAGCCAGAGGAATCCTCCATGCAACTGGTTGAGTAATAATCAAGAACATGAGTTGATGTATGGGTTGTGCCTGAAATGTGGGTAATCCAACAATGTTAGTATCCCTCATTTGTAAGGGACTTGGACCATTCCTGGGTGGACGGTTTTAGTCTTCCCTCGACCCATGGAATAAACTCTATGTATGCGTCAAAGCACAATTCATGGAACTATGCCTCATCTTGTAGGTTATAATCTGTGTATTTGAGGTGGGGAACCATTCCTACCAAGGGTCCTATGATATTAATATCGAGAGTGATTTCGGTCTTAGGTACATGTTGGTCCTTTATTCCTTTGACTTTCATTCATAGTTTTGGATTTCTTGCGGAAGCCATTTCCCTAGTCAACTTCTTGGCTCAACTGGCTTGTTGCACTGCCACACTCTGCTTGGGAGCTTCACTTTGGTCTCACTGTAGGGTTGTGCATGTTAAATGGCCGACACAAACTCACTCCACACTGTACTACTCTAGGCTCTTCACTCACTCTACTCTCGACTCTCTACTCTACACTCTGCTCTCTGCTCTACACTTTGTGAAAATAACAAATGGAAGTGGTGCGTTTAGAGCATTAAATATGTGTTGGGTGGCTTTCCCTCCATGATAAACGACTGCTTAGATATCTACCTAGGCCCATGCTCATCATTAATGCCAGTAAGTGGTGGGATTCACTTCTGTAATTGTTAGTGTATCATTGGAAATTACTTCCATAACTTATTCTAGTTCCACATGCTATTGTAACATGTCTTAGTGCTAACTACCTACCTCTTTGTCGCCATTTTTGTTTTTATCCTAGTGGCCACCTATCATATCTAGTTGTTCCATCCTTTGGTTTGTACTTGGGCATTTACACCTTAACCTCCTATGAATATTCTAAATCTATTTCGTGTACAACTTATCTCATCCCACCTTTTTTTCTTGACCTGTATAATCTACCTAATCATTATGTCTTTATGACTAATCTAATTCTAAGTCCTACTCTATTCCTATGTAATGTCTATCCACTATGCACTTCCCTCATGTACAATTCCTATTGTCAAACTACATCCAACCCCTATAGGCCATGATACTTATTCAATTGACTTCAATTTATCATCCCCTGCAATGGCCTCCTATTGAGTGTTACTAATTTTTCTGCACCAGCCTCACCAATGTACCAAAGTTTGGATGACCCTAACTAGAACTTGTGTATCTTACCTAGGTGTTTTATGAGCTATATAACATAAGTTAAGACTAAGCATTCAGGTTGGGCCAAGTTGTAGAACCTTGCGCCATATATTGTGATCCTTCCATGCCTTCAGCCTCTATTTCTTTCCCACCTGGTTGTGTTCTGCAAGCAATTGGTGGTCTTCCAACTTTATTGACTCATATAATCATTTTTTTCATTAGTGAGGATGCTTGGTAATCTCGTACTGACCCCTTAATTTGAATTTGGTCATGGTTTGGAATCGTACCTTGATTCACTCTACCACCTATGCCTAGTCTGATAGATCTGCTAAGTGCGTCTCTCACCAAAACATAGGAATTCCCATGAATATTCCATCTATGGAATGATTCCTTTTGATATCTGACACACTTTCCTCCATATGTGCTAGAAAATGTGTCTACCTAGCCAATTCCATCAAACCTTGGTAAATTGCATAGCTTCGTTATGATCTAACACACTACTTTGGTAATTTGATCACATGTCCCGGTTGATGTTTCATATAACTTATTCTTCCATCTATCCATTGCATCCTTTGAATCCATTTCATAGGAACATACACTTCTCCACCTTATTTTTCCATTGGCTGTCATATTCACATATTCCTCCTTGTGTCTTGTGATGTTGTATATATTCTCAATGATCAATCTCTATGCATCCTAATTTATGCGATCATTATATCTATCACCCTCATTTAGATATAGTGGTGCAATGACACACAAGGTGTCTGTCTCAAATGATATTTGTCGTTGCTTCAGATTTAGAATTTGTTATCAAATTCTCAGTCAATTCCAATTAGAGTTATGTTATCACTCCAGGAAACTCTCCTAGGCTGTAAGTCAGAGATGCTTGGTAACTTAATCTTTTTGGAAACTATTTTCTCAATAATAGGTGTGGGTTTGGATCAAGATAAATACTTAACCTCTGGATTATATTTTCAAGACAGTCTAACTATATTCATGCAATACAAGGCCTTCAAGAGCTATTTGTTAGATAGATTTGTACAACAAATGGATAAGAAAACCAATCGGTTAACCAAAACATACATAAACCATATATATGATGGGTCAACAAACTAGCCAAAGATGCTTATGATTCTTTCTTAATAATCAAAAGTAAGATGACAGTTACCATAGGATCATTAAATAGAGACAAAAGAACGAATTCCACTCATATGCATAGACAAAGATGAAGGAGGGTCTGAAAATAACAAATGAAAGAAGCTTGCAGGATGATATATTAAAGAAAATGTCTTTCATACAAAACAGAAGAATATAGAACTCAAAATCGAACCTTATGTTCATCTTCTGTTTTCAGCTTTATAGCTTTTACAACACAGTATCTAGATCCTGAATTAATGGATCAGATATGCCTAAAATAGAAAGTCAAAACTAACTTGCAAAAGATAAGGAATGATCCTCAAAATGAGGTCAATCCCACATTTCATGGTCTTCAGATCTTGTAAAGTCCTTTTGCAGTGTAGAATAGCCTTCCAAGGCTGATTGTTGACTCTTTGAAGAGATAAAATTCGAATTTGCTGAGATGTGCAAAAAATCCTAATTTGTTGCCACCCAAATAGGTGCCAAAACCAACTTGGCTACCTTTTCTAATCCTTATGCACCAAAAATGGATCTTGAAACTGAATATATAATTCATCATCTATCCATCATGAGTGTTTTCAAATGATTTGGATCAAAAAAACCTCGATCTGTGCAAAATTTAGCTTTCTCTGTCCAGTTACAGGTTTCGGTGGTTAACACAGAGGACTTTTGGGTGTATTAACTACCGAAAGCTCTGCTTTCGGTGGTTAATGAACAGTCGTCCTGTTTGCCTAAACCACCGAAAACTTAGCTTTGTCAAAACTTAAAAATTTGCAAAAATGATTACCTTGATGCTTTTCTGAGTGTTCAAGGTATTTTTGATGATGCAGCTCTTCCTCATGCAGATCTGCGAACTTCAACTTGTTGTGTGGAATACTATGGTATATATACCATTGTTGTAGCCAACTCGGCTAGAGTTTCCAAACCTGTTTGATCCTGTGTTGGAGGTTGAGGCTCTTTTAACTTCAGCCTCAGAAGTCTAAGCTGCATGTACAGCTTCATGTTCTCCCTTATCAGTACCCTGTTCCTGTCCTTGATTTTGTCATGCTTTTCCTTGAGACTTTGGTTCATGTTAAAAAGTTCTGCATTTCTTTCAGTCAAGTCTGTATTTTCCTTTTTAATAACTCTTTCTAATACTTCCATCTCATAGATTTGTTTTAGAAGTTTATTGATTTTTTGAGCCTTGGATGCTTTAGGCTTGCTTGAAGAAGATTTTGCTAATGGTTGACTATGTTCATCTGGAGGAGTTGGTGAGGGCAAGTTGGGATAATCTTCTGCAACTTGCTTAGCCTATTCATCACCTTGTGTCTCTACTAACTCTTTCTCTGGCTTCGAGTCACTGTATGGTAAGTTCAAAGGGTTATCTCCTTCAGCAAGGTCCTTGGTCTGCTCACCCTCAAACTGTAACTTCCTTTTGGTTCTTTTTCTTTTAGCAGAGGATGATTCTGTCGGCTCTCTTGTTGGTGAGATAGCCTTCCTCTTTATTAAACTACCATTAGGGGTGAGAGACTTCTTAGCAATGGACTTCGTCCCCTTTTCATCCTGTTGAAAATTGGTTTGGAATTCATTCCAAAATAGGAAGTAATTCCAGTCCACTTGTTTCTTCTTCAATGACTCTTTAATAATAAGTGTAATCAAACCTTGGTGTGACAATCTGCCGGCCACTTTGGTAGGCTTCGCCTTGATTTGTCTGGCCATTTTTGTGAGAGATTTGTGTAGGTAGAAGGGCAAATTTATGGGAGACCTGCCTGTAAAATGGTTCAATAGCTTGAAGTGATAAAACATGACTCTGTTGTATCTACCTTCACAGGTGATATAGACAAAGATTGCCTTAAGGAGAGATTGCCACTTAGGTTCCAGATAAGACATTGGTATGTCTTTTTTCCATATAAGATCCTTGTGCAGAGGCTGTAGGTAGGATCTAAATTCAATGTTTGAAGGCACAGTTGATTTGAACCAGCAATCTCCTATTCTAGGGAGACCAGTGAACTCAGCTATGGCTGCCTCATCGACCCCAAAATCCTCTTTTCCCATTGTTGCTTCTCTTCCATCATACGAGATAGAAAAGGTTTCAGACACCTGTTGGTGGAAATCTACCATTTTTTCACAATATGCATAGACTGTTGCTTGCTTAAAGAACTCGGCCACCTCAGGGTGAGCCTCAAGATACCAAACTCCATCCAATTCATCCCTTAGAACTGACCCTGCTTTTGGCATTTAGTAATTGCTGACCTGTACCTGTGATTTAGGAAAATCTTCGTGCCAGAGAGACAAAAACTCTAAGATTTAGGGTGACAGGAAGTATGACTTAGAGTAAACAAATGAGACAGGGTGACTCGGAGTTCTGATTGCATAGCTCAACCACTAACTGAATCTAAACAACAGATTGACTGAATATAAGCCGAAAATTTCGAGTTTTAGTGAGATATAGAATTAAATTGAAACAATATAGAATTCAAACTACCTGATGACTCAACTTGGCTTGATTGGTATGACAATTGGCTTGATAACCATCTACTGAACTTGAACTCCACTTGACAATCACCACAAAAAACGGGATTATGGCCTCTGAGTATGCGTTTACTTGATGAAATCACGGGCTCAAGACTGTCACAATGACTCTCGGATTCGAATTGGTAATAAATGGAATCAAAACAAAGATTAATCGGGGTCATAATGGATCTATGTCCTTGTGACTAGAGATAATGAGGGGCTATGTGACTAATCATTTCTTTTAGTCAGGAATCACACATGATTTTCTGTGTTTCTGCCGAGCCTTAATTCTGAAATGACCAATGTAGTTAAAAGGACAACAGGGTATCAATCTTTAGATAGATGCAATAATAACGTGCATACCTCACCACCTCCATGGACTTTCGGTGGTTATGTCTTCATGATTATGCCAATTGACAACTAGCCCGTGCAAAAGCACAGGCTTTTCATTTTTCCCATGGAAATCTTTTTGTTGGTTAACTGGGATTTTGCTTTTCCCCCTTAACTACCGAGAACGAAGGATTTCAGTCGTTAATGAGCACTTTTCAGGCTCACCTAAACCACCGAAACCCGAGATTCTCTCTTTTTCTTGACAAAACCAAATCAAAAGTTCTTTCCAAGTTTATTTACAGAAAATAGACTCTCTAACATACCTAAAAAAATTTAGAAATAAATTTTTGGACCACAATCTATCACCTAACAAGAAAAATCTCCATCGATTTATTTAAGGAGATAACACTGGCTCCTATTGGGGATGAACACCTCCCTGTGAGGTTTCAAGAACCACAGAACCAATGCCTTTTCTGAAAAAGAAAACTTAAAACTATCTGCTAGTGTTTCCATTGGGCATGGAGTTATTTTGTAAAAATAAAGACTAAAAATAAAATTACAATGACCAGGCTTCATAGCCTTAGACAAAATAGAGTTTCAGAAATAGCTCGTTGACTGGGCCACCGAACATTTCTTCACCTCCCAGAATTTGCAGAATGAATGTGTTGTTGTGCTATACTTGAGTTATCATGAAAGGGTCGGTCCACAAAGAATCGAACTTGTTGTGTTTGCCTTTATCCTGTCTGAGGGCATCCCATTACAAAACCCAATCACCAACCTGAAAATTATCTACCTTTGCCTTCCTGTCAAAGGTATCCTTGATCCTCTTTTGATGAGCCTCTGATTTGTCTACCAACTATTCGCGAACCTGCTGCAGTTCTACCAAATCGAGCATTCTTCTTACCATATCATTTGACTCAGTTTGCTCTTCCTGAAAAAATCTAGCCACTGGTAAAATTATTTGAACAGGAAAAATGGCATCAGTCCCATAGACCAATTTGAATGGAGAGGTTCCTATGGACTTTTTGATAGTTACTCTATCTTCCCACAGAGAAAATTTTAGTTTAGAATCCCAATTCTTTTTGTTCTCCTCTAACAACTTTTTGATGATTCTTATTAAGCTCTTATTGGATGATTCGGCCAGGCCATTACCTTGAGGGTAGTAGGGGGTTGAATGTACCAATTGGATTCCCATTGATTAACACATGTTGACCAATGCATCGAATTTGAAAGCTGTTGCATTATCTGTTACCAGCCTTTTGGGGCAACCAAAACTGCTCAAGATGTTTTCATAAATAAATTTCATGACAACCTGGTGAGTGGCATTCCTGGTGGGAACTTCCTCTATCTATTTTGTAAAATAATTTGTGGCTACTAAGATCCACTTATGTTGACCACTAGACGAAGGATTTATCTCGCCTATAAAATCTAAACCCCACTGCTGAAAAGGGCCATTCACTACTATAGGTATTAGGGGCAGAGATTTTAGCTGTTGTTTTCCTATGAATCTTTGACATTTATCACAAGATTTGATGAAGGCACACACATCTGAGAAAAGAAAAGGCCAATAGTACCCAACCCTTAGAATTTTATGAACTATGGTCTTCCATTAATGATGACCTCCACAAACACGTGAATGAAACTGATGTATAACTTCCACTGACTCTTCTTTGTCTAAACATTTGAGTAGTAAACTAGCAGGGTCTTTCCAATATAACATATTATTGTAAATGCAAAATTTGATGGCTCTGAGCTTAAGGGCTCGGGCTTGAGTCATGCTGAGTTCAGCAGGAACCTCTAGCTTTTGAAAAAAATGTATAATACCTGAGTACCAGTCACAAGAAGACAAATGCTCCGCCACCTATTGATTGTTATGTTGTCCTTCTGCTGCCACCTCCATCTGCAAACTCGCTGAATTTTCCCCTATGAAATTTATGTCTAGCAGCTCATGGTTTTCCTCTGTTAAAAGCTTATCAAGGCTTTGGCCTTTTACCAATTTGGTAGGCTTCACTTCAATGTCAAACTCGATTAACTTTGTGATCCATTTAGCTCTTTTTCCATCAATATCAGGCTGAGTCAAAACATCTTTCATGGAGGGTGAAGGAACATATGCAATGACTTTTGAGTGGAGGATATAAATTCTGAAAGCTTTTAAAGATTTTATGAGAGAATAGGCTTGTTTTTCAATAGGATCATAACTTAGTTCAACATCTTTGAGTGTTTTGCTGAAGAAGGCAATTGGGTGATCCATACTGTCATCATCTTTCTGTAACAAGACAGCTGCCACCGTGTCATAAGAAGTGAAGGGAAAAATGTAGAAACTCTTGTTGTAATCTGGACTGATCAGAGTCGAGGATTCCATGATAGCTTGTTTGATATCCTGAAATGAATTCCTTGCATTTTCTGTCCATTTTATCTCAAATCCATTTTTCAACATGCATGTTATGTGTTTTACTAGCTCAACAAAATTTGGAACAAATCTTCTAACAAAATTAATCTTACCAAGCAGTGATTGAATATCCTTTTTCGACCTTGGTAAGGACAACCTCTGAATTGCTTCCACCCAAGCTGGATCAATTTTCATGCCTTCTGCTGAGACAATGTGGCCTAGGAGCTTGCCTTTCCTAAGAACAAAATGGGACCTTTTGGGATTCAATGAAATTTCGAATTGCCTGCACTTCAGAAAAACTCTTTTTAAATGCTTTAGATGCTCTTCATGACTGCTGGAAAAAACTGTGATGTCATCAAGATAGATGAGGAAAAACTTTTTCTTCTCACCCACGAAATCTATGTCCATGGCCATTTGAAACGTGGCCCCGAAATTCATTAATCCGAATGGCATTTTGGTGTACATGAAGGTACCCCAAGGAGTAGTAAAAGCAGTCTTCTCTTGGTCATCAGGATGGACAGAAATCTGGTTATAGCCAGAAAAACCATCCAGGAAAGACATAACAGTAGCCCCTGAAATTCTTTGCAGCAAATGTTCCATCTTAGGTAGGGGATAGTTATCTTTCTTAGAGCATCTGTTTAGGTTTCTAAAGTCCACACATAACCTGACCTCACCATTTTTCTTTCTCACTATTACTAGATTTGCAATCCATTTAGAGTATCTTAAAGGGATTATGATCTTAGCATCAAGAATCTTTTTGATTTCTCTTTCAATTACAGGCAAAAGAAGAGGACTGATAGGTCTGAGCTTTTGTTTGAAAGGGATAGTGTCCTTTTCAAGTGGGATCTTATGTTGAATGATCTCAGGGTCATAAGTTTTCAGATCACTATATTTCCAAGTGAAAACATCAGAAAATTCTTTCAAAATGTTGCAATATTCAGACTTCTGATTAGCAGTCAATTCAGAGGACAGATTTATGAATTTAGGCTAGATTTCGCTTCCTATGTTGTTCTCATGAATAGCAGGCTCTTTCTCCTTCTTATCTGGCTTGTAGGGGACATCGTTATGATCAAATAGATTTTCAAGAGGTACCAAACCCCAAGGTATATAATTGTTAGGCAGTTGAACAATATCATGCTGACCCAATTTTTGTTTTAGCTTAGGCTTCTAGGATTCCTTTACATTTAGATTTTGCTGGTCGACATGCATATCAGAAAATTCATCTACCACCTAGAGAAATCTATTAAGTTTATCATCATCTTCAAATTATTTAATATTTTTAGGCAAAGATGGTCTATATTTGACTTGGATTTCATAATTGAGCCTGGGAGGCATGGGAGGAATAAACATGCTAGCTGAAACAACAAGGGAATCCACAAGATGATTCATATCTCTGGGTATATAAGAAATGTCAAAAATAGAAAAAGAATCTCTAATTTTCCATACCTCATCCCTGTAGGCTTTCAATCTGACATGCTTTGCTTGGAAAGTACTGTTTACTTGTTGTATGATGAGATCCGCATCTTCGAACACCTTTAATCCTTTATTCGCCATCTCCTTGGTTGTGTTTAAGCCCAATATCAAAGCCTTATACTCTGCTATATTTTTAGTAGTTTTGAAATCAAGCTTAAAAGACAAATGCATAGCCTTTTCTAAAGGAGAAATCAAAACTACCCCTGCACCTGCTGAATCTTTGGTACTAGCACCATCAAAATACATGGTCCAAACTGGAACACCCTTATCATCATTTTGTTGTTTAGTGGGCTTCACAAGCTGCAAAGGAGCTGATTGAGAATCATCTATTTGAAGAATGCATGAGCCAAAGTCTGTGTCTACAACATAAATAGGATGATTTACAGAATTTTTTGCATCACTGATGATATAGGAAAGTTGATTCTCTCTGTAAAGTCTTTTTAGCTCTCCTCCAAACACCGGGATCATAACATATGAAATATCCATCTGCAAGGTACCCCCTAACCTTTTTCTCCATGGACGTGACAAGAGGAGTCCGAGCTTGGGTGGGATATCAGCAACCATGACATCCATTACCATGCTTCTCATTGGCAATTGGGCAAGGTTTATAACAAGGTCTTTTATGAGACCACGCCATCTGACTTTCCTAGAGTCAAAAGAGAAGAGATCATGATATGGTTTGGTGACCTCAAGCCCAAGATCATCCATCATTGCTTTGGGCATAAGATTATGTGATGCTCTTGAATCAAGCAAGCAGTTGTGAAGGATCTTATCATGAACATTTAGGGATATATAGAAAGGTGGACAAGAGTCATCTCGATCTTCTATCATAGGCCCTATAGTTACTGTTGGCTTGTCATCTTATAAGTTTACAAAATCAGTAGATGAAGAGGTCTTTGGTTCAAGGGGCTTTAGGATGGTAGACTTGAAAATGTCATTCTTCATAATCTCGGTCAATGGCATAGGTATTTTTACTTTCTGAATTTCTGATTCAAAATTGAAAGAGTATGATACTTTTTCAAAAGTTTTTACCTCATTAGAAGGAGCTATGAGGATAGCTTGCTCCTTGACTTGGGGCTGAGATTGCTTCTACTGTTGTTTTGCAGAAATAGGGGTCTGCTTTACAGGAGCAGTAGGCTGCTTGGAAGCAACTTCTTTCTTCTTCACAGGAGAAGCGGGCAATGATTTAGGGGCAGCATTTTTTGATCTTAAATTATAACATTGTTGATCATCTGTCTGATAGATAGATTCTTCAATACTTGCCTTGTGAATCTCCTGATCCATCTGAGCTTCTTCATAATCTACTTGTGTCAAAAAGGAGGAATCATTTTCGTCACCAAAACAATTTATGTCATCTTCTTCTTCAACTTCATCATGAGATAGCCATTGTTCCTCTTCTAGCATTGCATTTTGGAAAGGGGGTCTGATTCTTTGATCATCAGCTACATTCTTGTCTCTCTAAAGGATCTGGACTTGTTGATTGTTCCTTTTGTAAGGGAAAGCATTTGGATTTCTAGGGACAAAAGCATTTGGCTCTTTTGTCCTTGCTGGTTGCTGATTCTGAATCTTCAATTTTGACATTTCAGATGTCAAGTTGTCCAACATCTTGGCCATCTTTTCCATTTTGGTATTAGAAGAAGAAGGGGGCTCAACAGAAAACTTCTTTCTCTCAACTTTTCCTTTGAGTTTCTGAGATGCCAAAATATTTGATTCGACTTCAAGAGAAACATCTTGCATTAAAGCAAGTGTGGCTGATCTTCTTTCTCTAAGGATTAAACAAAAGTCTGGATCAAAAGCAACAGAAAATGTGATCTTTGTTGATGCATCACTTGGCTTGATCTCTGCAGGGATCTTGCCAAACATTCTATTGAATCTTTTGATGAAGTCTGAGACCGACTCCCCATATTCTCTTCTTAAGTTTCTGAATTCAAAAATGTAATATAGAAGATCTCTTCTCTCTCCCCAGTGTTTTAAGAACACCTCATCTAGTTGTTCAATACCTGTCACTGAATTTGCCGTTATCTCTTTGAACCACTTATGGGCTTGGCCATCCAAACTCTTCACAAAAACTCTGGTCCACACATATTCTTCTGAAATGTTAATATTTTCAGCATAAGCATAAAAAGCTTCTATATTTTCTTCAACAATATAATCTCTAGCTCTGGTAAACTTTGGCATATATTTCTGATAATCTCCAGTTGGCATGGCAGATAAGGGATTGGGAAAGACAAGTGGAGCATACCTATTTTCTAAGATTTGTTCCATCTTGGTTAAAGGGACAACCATGGCAATCTTGGGGGTTGATAAAGAGGAAGATTTTTTAAGAGATGAAGGTTGAGATGGGATAGCTAAGTTTAAACAAAATGTTTGTCTCACTTCACTTTGAGCAAAATTTTTAGAAATGGGTGGAAAATAAGAGGCCTTGTAAAACTGACCAAGCAATAAGGCTAAGCTTTCTTCTCCCTTAGAGGACAGATCATGTAAAATATCTTCGAGAATAGGCAGATTAGTATGAGTATAGAAAACACCCTCTATAGGCTTTGTGGGTGAGGAATTCAAAGAAGAAGAAGAAGAGGTTTCTTTTTGCTGAGGGGACCCTGTAATTACCTCTTTAAGGTTGGATGTAATATCATGCTCAAAAACAGAGTCTGTAACATTAGAGGAAACTGAAGGCTCCTCAACCTTCAATCTTTTGGATACAATTTCAATTTCCTAAGAACTATGAGTTTCAACAGCAGGGGATTCAACTAGAGGTCTTTTAGACATGAAATAAGAAGTGTCGGTTTGAATACCTGGATTTGATGTCCTTGCAGATCCGAAAGCCTGTCTTTGTAAATCCTTTCCCCAACTAATGATCTTCTCAGGGTCTGGAATTGGTGCTGCCAGTGGGCCTTCTTGGTTCGCCCTAGTGTGAGCTCTTTTCGGAGCCACTTTGTTTCAATGGAGTCACTAGATAGATGATTACAACCCAAATGATGTCCAGGCTTTGTCTATCATCAAATCTAGATCTATGTCGTCTCCCAAGGAAGCTGAGCTTCAATCTCTTCTCCCCGACAACGACTCCAATTTGTTATCACTCCAGGAAACTCTCCTATGCTATAAGTTAGAGATGCCTGGTAACTTAATCTTTTTGGAAACTATTTTCTCAATAATGGGTGTGGGTTTGGATCAAGATGAATATCTTAACCTCTGCATTATATTTTCATGAAAGTTTAACTATATTCATGCATTACAAGGCCTTCAAGAGCTATTTGTCAAATAGATTTGTATAACAAATGGATAAGAAAACCAATCGGTTAACCAAAACATACATAAACCATATATATGATGGGTCAACAAACTAGCCAAAGATGCTTATGATTCTTTCTTAACAATCAAAAGTAAGATGATAGTTACCATAGGATCATTAAACAGAGACAAAAGAACGAATTCCACTCATATGCATAGACAAAGATGAAGGAGGGTCTGACAATAAAAAATGAAAGAAGCTTGCAGGCTGATATATTAAAGAAAATGTCTTTCATACAAAACAGTAGAATATAGAACTCAAAATCAAACCTTTTGTTCATCTTCTGTTTTCAGCTTTATAGCTTTTACAACACACTATCTAGATCCTGAATTAATGGATCAGATATGCCTAAAATAGAAAGTCAAAACTAACTTGCAAAAGATAAGGAATGATCATCAAAATGAGGTCAATCCCACATTTCATGGTCTTCAGATCTTGTAGAGACCTTGTGCAGTGCAGAATAGCCTTCCAAGGTTGATTGTTGACTCTTCCAAGAGATAAAATTCGAATTTGCTGAGATGTGCAAAAAACCCTAATTTATTACCACCCAAATAGGTGCCAAAACCAACTTGGCTACCTTTTCTAATCCTTATGCACCAAAAATGGATCTTGAAACTGAATATATAATTCATCATCTATCCATCATGAGTGTTTTCAAATGATTTGGATCAGAAAAACCTCGATCTGTGCAAAATTTAGATTTCTCTGTCCAGTTACAGGTTTCGGTGGTTAACATAGAGGACTTCTGGGTGTATTAACTACCGAAAGCTCTTCTTTCAGTGGTTAATGAACAGTCATCCTATTTTCCTAAACCACCAAAAACTTAGCTTTGTCAAAACTTCAAAATTTGCAAAAACGATTACCTTTATGCTTTGCTGAGTGTTCAAGGTCTTTTTGATGATGCAACTCTTCCTCGTGTAGATCTACAAACTTCAACTTGCTGTGTGGAAGACTGTGGTATATCTACCATTGTTGTAGCTAACTCGGATAGAGTTTCCAAACCTGTTTGATCCTGTATTGGAGGTTGAGGCTCTTTTAACTTCAGCCTTAGAAGTATAAGATGCATGTACAACTTCATGTTCTCCCTTATCAGCACCTTGTTCCTATCCTTGATTTTATCATGCTTTTCCTTGAGACTTTGGTTCATGTTAAAAAGTTCTACATTTCTTTCAGTCAAGTCTATATTTTCATTTTTAATAACTCTTTCTAAGACTTCCATCTCATAGATTTGTTTCAGAATTTTATTGATTTTTTGAGCCTTGGATGCTTTAGGCTTGCTTGAAGAAGCTTTTGCTAATGGTTGACTATGTTCATCTGGAGGAGTTCGTGAGGGAAAGTTGGGATAATCTTCTACAACTTTCTCAGCCTGTTCATCACCTTGTGTCTCTGCTAACTCCTGCTCTGGCTCTGAGTCACTGTATGGTAAGTTCAAAGGGTTATCTCCTTCAACAAGGTCCTTGGTCTGCTCACCCTCAAACTGTAACTTCCTTTTGGTTCTTTTTCTTTTAGCAGAGGATGATTCTGTCAGCTCTCTTGTTGGTGAGATAGCCTTCCTCTTTCTTAGACTGCTCTTAGGGGTGAGAGACTTCTTAGTAATGGACTTCTTCCCCTTTTCATCCTATTGAAAATTGGTTTGGAATTCATTCCAAAATAGGAAGTTATTCCAGCGCACTTGTTTCTTCTTCAATGACTCTTTAATAATAAGTGTAATCAAACCTTGGTGTGACAATCTACTGGCCACTTTGATAGGCTTTGCCTTGATTTGTCTGGCCATTTTTGTGAGAGCTTTGTGCAGGTAGACGGGTAAATTGATGGGAGACCTGCCTGTAAAATGGTTCAATATCTTGAAGTGATAAAACATGACTCTGTTGTATCTACCTTCACAAGTGATATAGACAAAGATTGCCTTAAGGAGAGATTGCCACTTAGGTTCCAGATAAGACATTGGTATGTCTTTTTTCCATATAAGATCCTTGTGCAGAGGCTGTAGGTTGGATCTAAATTCAATGTTTGAAGGCACAGTTGATTTGAACCAGCAATCCCCTATTCTAGGGAGACCAGTGAACTCAGCTATGGATGCCTCATCGACCACAAAGTCCTCTTTTCCCACTGTTGCTGCTCTTCCATCATACGAGATAGCAAAGGTTTTAGACACTTGTTGGTGGAAATCTGCCATTTTTTCATAATATGCATAGACTCCTGCTTGCTTAAAGAACTCGGCCACCTCAGGGTGAGCCTCAAGATACCAAACTCCATCCAATTCATCCCTTAGAACTGGCCTTGCTTTCGGCATTTAGTAAATGCTGACCTATACCTGTGATTTAGGAAAATCTTCGTTCCAGAGAGACAAAAACTCTAAGATTTAGGGTGATAGGGAGTATGACTTAGAGTAAAAAAATGAGACAGGGTGACTCGGAGTTCTGATTGCATAGCTCAACCACTAACTGAATCTAAACAACAGATTGACTGAATATAAGCCGAAAATTTCGAGTTTTAGTGAGATATAGAATTAAATTGAAACAGTATAGAATTAGAAATAAATTTTTGGACCACAATCTATCACCTAAAAAGAAAAATCTCCATAGATTTATTTGAGGAGATAACAAGTTGGATAGGGGTCTGATTCATCCATAATATCGACCACTTCAAAATATTCTTTAGTTTTTACCCTATCGACGTTCACTTCCACTTTCTCTATTTTACCAATGGAATAAATTTTGTATTCGTTGGAAAGATTGAGTTGAATGGGAGACCAAACAACCCATCAACTCCCATGACTTCTTTGGCAAGATGTTATTTTTGGATCACAGGTCCAACATGACACTTTCCATCTCGCATCTCCCTAGCTCAGATATCATCTTAAATTATCTCCATGTGTGATTCCTCCTACTAACATGACACAGATATTTTTCTGGTAATAGGGAAAAAATAGCAGTGTCAGTCTTCCCTTCCTCCATGTTATAGAAAGATTTTCCTCACCCCATGCAACTTTCTCATAAGGCCTTTTCCAGTTCCTTATGTAGACTTGAAGTCCCCTTTTTCACTTCCCATAACTAAAAGTCATATTTTTCCACATATACCCTCCCTAACAATTATACAACATGTGTATGAGCAATTTTCACCATTACAACCCACATACATCAGGTTTTGTGCCCAAAATAAAAAATTGTGTCAGTTTTCCATGTCATGTCACGAGATCCATGATCCTTGACCTTCCATATATTGGAAACGTTCCGAGTCAGCCCTTTAGTTTAACTTGAAGGCTATAAAACAGGTCATATCCAAGATGTGGAGGAGGAGAGAATTCAGATTTTGAGAGCAAAGTTACTCTGGAGAAATTATTCACTTGATATTGAGTCTACATCCCTTTTTCCTTTAAATTTTGAACCCATTTTTCATCCCCCAAGCTCTTCCCTCTTTGATAGAGAACCTCATCGTCTCTATTATATGAGCTTGCATTTGGTGGAGGATTGAAGTTGTAGAGGCCCAACTGGAAGGGACTTGGTTTCTCGGTTCTGAGACGTGCTGACACAGAATTTTGTCACTCATACACTTATGTTGATCATATTTTAATAGAAATACTCTTTTCTCGTCCAATTGATGTCATGCAAATATTTGAATTATTATTCCATGGGTGTATTTTTTATGAATATTTATGTACTATGCTATTGTATGTGATAACTTTATATATCATCACCATATGCTCACGTTTCTTGGTTTTTGAGGACAAGTTGCAGGTATAAATATTTGGGTCACGTGATCAACGGTGGTCTTCATCGAACGTCCGGACAAGGTAGGATCTTTATCTTGTCTTGTTATCATTTACATTTAGATATCATACTTGGAATTAGAGTTTATTTATGTAGTCATTTCCACCTATTTTGGTTTTCCCCATGCCATAGAGTGATTTTCCTCGTAACAGAATTGGCAACCATATTGGGATTGAATCTTCTATTTTGGGGTTTGGAGTGTTTTTGTCCTTTGATTTCTCTGGGTTAGCTTGAGTTTCCTTGTCGTTTGATTGCTTGACAACCTATTTTCATTTTGAATCTAAGTTTAGTGTCCTTATCCTTAACCCGGCAGTGTTTAAATACATATGCACAGTTTTTCCCTTGACAGACACGTACATACGCGAGAAGTCATTCTATAGGGTGCATACATACACAGTTTTTTCTTAAACAATCACATACATCAATAATTTTTGCTTGATTGCTGAGTTTGGTGTGTGTTGGGTGAGTTTTGATAGTTTTTGAGTCTTCTTGGGTCTTTGTCTGAACTGTTGAGTTCCTACAGAGTGATATGAAACCTTTCTTTGGTTGAATTTTCAGGTGGTTCTTCTTTCTCATCATCTTTTTGATTGGTTGTTCTTGCATCTTGGGCTGAGTGTTTGCTTCTTGGTATCCTTCTTGGTTTGTCTCTTTTTGCTTACAATAGGGTCTATATATCAAGCTGTTATTCAATCCTTTCATTTTCGTTCTTTATATTGAAAATACAAAAATATGCATTTTTCATTTTGGAATTTGATCTTTGGGTTGTTTGATATTGATCTTGATATACATGGAAATATTGTGTCTTAATGAAATTGCATAATTGAATTGAAAGTTGCATTTGTGAAAAGCTTATCATTTTTTTCTAGAATTGAAGTTAGGACTTTGCATTATATTCATATTCATTTCTTTTATATGTCGAGTCACAACATCATCAGTTTCACGACCACATCTTTTGAGTAAAAAAATCCATTAAAAGTAATGTTGATAAATTTAAAATTGATTAGAAACGATTTTATTTTTCAGGGTACACAAACTAGCTTAAGATATAGAGCCTTGGAATAGGATTTTGTGAGTAAACTTCTCCAAGGCTACTAAATTCAACATATGTATTTGATTAAGGGAGTGGTCAAACCCATTGTATAATTAGTGACGTCAGGAGGCTCCACCTACACTGGAGTTAAGCACAAGGTCATGTGAAGTTGGTTGCAGAGATATCCCTCCAATACCTTCTTAGCGTCAGAGATATTTCTGGGGATCTATTCATATATGGGGGTCTTTCTAGTACCTTTACCTTTGTGAGAGGCGGTTATTTAAAGATTTAGGGATTTATTACCCTGCCCATATAGTGGACCTGACTTACAACTGTTTGCCTGCCCATTGGTTATATTGTGGTGGCTTTAGTTTCTTGACATACGTATCCACGTAGGTATCCACATAGGTTACTTGCAGGGGTTATTTTTCGGGTACCTTGAGTCAGATAAGGGTTAGACAACACACAACCTTTATGGAGGATTACCTCTCTGGAGGGTTCTAACCGACTGCACTGTTAATCCCATGAGGGCCCTTATAATTGATTCAAATACCTACGATCTTTTGAAGGGAGTCTCAGGCCCCTCTTGGGCGAGACATACCAACTCTATTGAGGGATTCCCCTTTTCAAATACTATATCCTATTTGTGTGCATTGAAATTTTTGTTTTACTTTGGTGTGCTCTTTGATTATTAGTTGGCCTTAAGATTTTGTATCACGTCGTGAGTTTTCATTTCTATGGTTAGTGGAGCCCTCGTGACTCCCTCAGTTAGCGCTACCTAGCCCATGCTCTTTTCTCATTCCATGGGGACGAATCCTTTTGTATTTCTGAGTGGTACGTTGAATCATGATACTCATCCAATAACTTGGGCCTCTAATCATTTTTCTATTGGTATTCCAGACACATCTTCTTATTTTCCATCTTCTGTCTCGTTGCCTTATGTGAATCCTAGTTTTAGGTCTAGAAGCATGATGCCTCCTTATTCTCCCTTTTCGTTTGGTGGGATTCATATCCCTCAACCAAATATTACGATAGGAGGTTGGAATATTCCTTCCTATGTATTCAGTCCTAGCTTCTCTTTTCCAGGAGAAAGTGCTCAAACAAGTGGTCATTCTACTTATTACATCCTGTCCATCTATCCTTCTTCTACTATGTCAGTACCTACAAACATTTTTCCCATGGCATACCTCTATCTGTCCTCTAGTGTTTCATCTGGAGGGAGTCAATTTTATAGTATGGGAAACCCCCTTCACAAAGTTCCTTCATCTTTGGGAAACATATATCCTCACTTGGGTCACCCTTTTCATGACATTTTCTCTTCACAAGCATCTTCCTCAATGACGATGCCCTTACAACTCATTATGAATCAGTTTGAAGGAGGATACTATCTTGTTGGACAAGGCCATGGTGTATACTAGAACCCTTCCTAGTCCGCAATTTCTCAAAACCAGTCTTTCCAGGAACCTTGGTCTCAAATGCCACAACCAACCGCTGCAAGTCATGATTTGGGGACAACTCTAGTCATTGTTAGTCACATTTCACATACATTACCAACCTATGCTAGTCATGTTGGGAATTCATCACCAACTTTTGCAAATTATGTTGGATATGAGCTACTAGCCTCTACAAGTCATGATAAGAGAATGTCACCAACCACTAGAAGTCATGATGGGGGCATTCATATGATTGGGAAGCCTTGACGTATATGACGTAAGCCGAAGTTCCTTTGTATACTTTGCAAAGGAAGTCATCTAACTCATTTATACTCTTCTAATGTCATGATACAAGAAGAACAATCTTTGTCTGATAGCCCTTCGGGTTCTGAGTCATCTTTGGTTTCCCAACATTCTAATCCTTCTTTGTAGCGGTCATGTCGATGCAATCTTTGGTTGATCCCACACTTCGTTCGAAAGGAGATGTCTCTTTCGACCATGTCATTAACATTTCTAGTCTTGTACCTTCTAAACTAGGGAGCATTCCACTCTCTTTGAGTACACTCCCTCCAATTCCTAGGGAGGTTTCTTTTGATTGGAATGTTCTTGTAGAGCACTGACTTCCTTATTCTACACCCTTCCAGATAAGGGGAAATCTTCGATATATTATAGAAAAGGTAACCTCTGCAAGTATTTTATTCTCATCGACTTGGAAATATTTGGGGTTTCCTAGGCTTGTGTCAGTTATCTGTGAGTTGTTGAATTTCCATAGAAGTCCTGCTCGGGAGCCCTAGCCTCCCCCATGATATGTTTCTTAGAACAACATCACCAAGTCTCGGTTAAGCTCTTTTCCGACTCCATTAAAAAGAGAAAATATTTCCAAGTGAACTTGTCTCTTTCACACTCATTAATTGGATTTGAAAGGACGTATATTTGGTGTAATCTTAACCCTTTTTTCGGATCAAGTAGAATAATTTTGAAAAATGAATACTCTAGTCACTAATGGATAGAAGAGTTCTCTTGGGTATTGTTTTATACTTTTTCTGGCCCAGGGGACCAAATTTTCGAAAAAGGAAATTCTTTGGCATTAAGTTGTAATTTCACTCCATTGTCCTACTTGCAGTATTGAGCCTATTACCGGTTCCCACTTTCTCGCTATAAGATTACTACCTCAATAATTTTCATCTCTATCCAAGCAGGGCCTTCTTTATATCCTTTGCAACTTGACACCCTGTACCCTAAGAAAAAACATTCCCCTTAGTTTCCACATCTTGCATGCACCTCCTTGCATTGAGCATAGATACGTTCCACTGTTGGAACTAGTTTCTTACTCGCAACACTCATTTCCTCTCTTGTATCATAACATTCATTTGTCTACAAAAAAACAAAAAAATGGGGTGGGAAAATAATATTATCTCATCTTGGAAGCCATCATATCTCCTTTGAACATAGCACAAACTTTTGAGTCCACTTTTCATCCAAATTTTTGGTTTAGCATGACCTTAGGAAGATGAGCTTGTTAATTATAGTTTACACCTCCAACTGGTTACTCTTATGGTCCCTATGGAGAGTTTGAGTGGTGCCTCCTACATCACAAAGTTTCGTTATTAAGTCTATTCTCCCTGATTCCTCCATATGTATCATGCTCTTCTTCAAAAGATGTTTATAAGCATGTGTCGGGCATTTCTCAGAACTATTGACTTTGCATGTCGTCCATACCCTCAGTGTATCTCAGAGTCACGTGAATTTTTAGTCCTACCGTGCACCTTGGTTCTACTTTCATTATGGGTAGGTAACCTTGAACCCAACAGTCGACATCTCCTCATTGGTCGCTGATTGGGACGTTTCCCTTGTGTTCGACAGTAAGAAATATATTCACACATTGGGATTCGTGTAGTGTCTTGGATGCCATTATCCTTAGTGGTGGTTTCCTCACCTTTTTTGGTAGTTTTCCTTATTGGTTTCAATTCAGAGGGTCTCTTTTGTACACTACTTCCATGTCATGCATGTGAGAGATGCACATGTTCATTGGTTTGTGAAAATCATCTTTTCCCGAGTTCATCCAAATCATCGATCTATTGCTTTGTACCTCATGTTGAATGATGAGCGATTCCTTAATGCTATCCTTTAAATGGGTCTCCTTCCATCGACTTCAGCTCATCTATTCTGGAAATGAGGCCTAGAGTCCTATGAGTACCCAGAGGCTTGTAGTCATCAGTGGTAGGTTCTCTCGCCATCGATAGATGGAAATACATCAATGCCTCTTGATCGATGGATTATTCAAGTGTTCGACCTCAACACCTTTATTCACACTTGTAAGAACGTACTCGGTGCCTTGATACCTACTTTCATTATCGATAGGTTGTCTCGCATTTGTTAAGGATATACCTTAATGACTGGTAATCAAACAAAGTCTCATTATGTTCAACCTTAACTCCTATATTCACATGATGTAGACTTGCACCTTTGGTGGATCGTGTAGAATACTTGAAGACATCGGTTTATAGTCGCATATTTCTTGAGATGTTTCTATCATTCATTGGACCAATACCTATATGACTTCAGTGATCATGGGAGATCAGATTGTACTCAGTTGTATATAGATATCTTTAGATTGATTTTGAGACTGGTTTTCACTAGGCCTTGTTTGTGACTATGACTGCCTATGGAATGTATTTACTTTTTATTTCCTATTCATGGCCATGAAAAACTATTTGGTATATTTCCAAATGTATCTATAGTGTAATTCAAATTGACAACCATGTGTACAAAGTCATTATGAATTGTAATATTCTTATGAGAAACTATTTCGTCCAACTACATTACTCCACTTCTGGGAATTATAATGTATTTCGGCCATCACAGATACTCCTCTAACCTCACACATTAGAGGGCATCTGTTATAGCAATATTTTCCTCACCCCATGCAACTTTCTTAGAAGGCCTTTTCGATTTCCCTATGCAGACTTGAAGTCCCCTTTTGCACTTCCCAAAGCTAAAAGTCATAGTTTTCCACATATATGCACCCTAACAACTATACAACATGTGTATGCATAGGTTGCACCATTACAATCCGTGTGCATCGGGTTTTATGCCAAAAATAAAAAATTATGTCGGGTTTCCATGTCACGTCATAAGATCCATGATCCTTGACCTTCCATAAGCTGGAAACGTTCTGACTCAACCCTTCAGTTTCATTTGAAGGCTATAAAATAGGCCATATCCAAGCTGTGGAGGAGGAGAGAATTCAACTTTTGAGAGAAAAGTTACTCTGGAGAAATTATTCACTTCATATTGAGTCTGCATCCCTTTTTCCTTTAAAGTTTGAACACATTTTTCAACCCCCAAGATCTTCCCTCTTTGATAGAGAACCTCATTGTCTCTCTTATATCATCTTGCCTTTGGTGGAGGATTGAAGTGGTGGAGGCCCAACTGGAAGGGACTTATTTTCTCAGTTTCAAGATGTGCCAACATGGAAGTTTGTCACTCATACACTTTTGTTGATCATATTTTAATAGAAATACTCTTTTCTCGTCCAATTAATGTCTTGAAAGTATTTGAATTATTATTCCATGGGCATATTTTTTATGAATATTAATGGACTACGTTATTGTGTGTACTAACTTTTTATATTATCACCATATTCTTGCATTTCTTGGTTGTTGAGGACAAGTTGTAGGTATAAATATTTGGATCACGTGCTCAACGGTGGTATTCATCGAACATCCGGACAAGGTAGGATCTTTATCTTGTCTTGTTAGCATTTATATTTATATATCATACTTAGGATTAGAGTTGATTTCTGTAGTCATTTTCATCTGTTGTGGTTTACCCCATGCCATAGAGTGATTTTCCTCGTAACACTCCATACATCTTGTCAACATGTGGGTCAATTTCTTGGTAACAATAGGATCACCCTACACATTAAGACAACAATGCAAGAATTCACTTACTTTGTTATTGAGTTATCCTCAAGGTAAGTGTTGCACTTTGTTTCCTCTCGTGTCATGCATCACAACTCTTTGCACTTGTGTTCCTCTTCCATTTTCCTATGTGTTGTGTGTTGCAATTTTTTGTGCACGTGGCCCTCTTCAAGTTCCCTTTATGTATTGCATAGGAACTTCTGTTGTGCAAGGTCAAACTTAGGAGGTGCTTACGTTGCTTTTATGATTTTTCCTTTTATATTCTTCCCAGAACCTTCTCCTTGGTCTAGGTCAACTCCTATATTTATTCCTCCTCGCGTTACCACTCGTACATCATCTGTTTCCTTCAATTTTTTCTCCTTGCATGGATCAACCACCACCATGTTATAATGCCCCCTTTTCTCTGCCTATTTTTCCACTAACTTTGGGAAATACTTTGTGCCATGCTCTATGTTGTGGTAGTGTGCATGCCTCGCATGGGCCTTTGTGTAGAACCATGACAAGTGGCCTATCTTGCCACAATTGAACCAGGTAGGGGGTCTACCTTCCCCATATACTCTACCTCTTCCTCTTATGTATCCTCCTCTCGATCCTCCTTGGAAGACTCCAGGACCAAAGCCTCCATGGTCTCCATTGTTTGTCTCTTAAGCTAGTATGCATCTGTAATGTGTTCCTTCATCAACTACAATGACCGACAACTATATACATTGTGGACCATCAACTTATAGAACTAACAAAAGGGTGTGTGAGTAGTTAGCTGATATTTCTGTAGTTTTGGATAACAGGAAGGTACATGGACCCATTGTTGATAGATCTCACACCATTATGATTTTTTCCTAGTGGGAAATGGGTTTGCTGCGCCCGTTGCTGTATAACTTCCCAGTGTAGGGAACTCATTTCAATGATGACCTTCTATGCAAAACCTAGTACACCAAACATTTTCACATCCCAACTTTGTCTTATCCATATCCAATAGTTGCATGGTGAGGTTCGCAAGTTGATTCTATACTTGCACCAAACCTGCCAATTGCTCACCTCCTCCTAGCATAGACTCTAAGCTTATTGTGATTTCCACTACTTTTGACTAAGTTGTGACCTTCTACTGTGTTAGTGGGACTCGAATGTGTGGTAAAATTCCTATAATAAACCATTGTCTATGATGTACATCTTGGATTTGAAATGTCAGTCTATCCAACAGGATTTTAAAGTGCTAATCATAATCCCACACACTTTCTCCAACTTTTTTCTCAATCTCCTTGATCTCAGTGATACACTATGACTTTGACTTTGGATTTTGAAAATATCTAAGTGGAGCAGCCTTTATCTTTGTGAGGGATCTTATCTGTCTCGTTGGTGCAATAGTTTTATATTTAATGTACGATGTCAAAGCTCTGTCTCTGAAGGTGGTTTCTAGATACACGATCTTGGATGATTCATCTATGATCCATTCCATAGACTAGATTACTTCATAGGTGATCCAATGTTTCTTCCCATCATCTCTTCCTATCGAATGGAACATGGAAAGTCTAAAGGTTGAATATTGATTGGCCATATTCGACTGGAACTTGCTCTTATTGAGTGAATTCTACTTATTGATACTGGTATTGATGATCTTTCTAGTGAAGTTTCACTGACTTCGTCTTCTACTCCATTCATACTTTCTTCTTCTCTTACGTCTAAACGTTTTTCACCTACTTCTCTCACCTCTACACTTTATTCTTCGCTTCTTTCTTCTTGGTTAAAAGGGAGTGAGGGGGTTGGTTCANTCTTGAGTCGTGAAATCCTCCTTATAACATCCCATATTTCTTCACTCTCTGGGAGGGTACCTTCCTCACTATTTTTTGTTTCCTTGACATGACTAATTTGTGCCTCATTTTCCTCTAACTCAACCATGTCTCTTATCAACCAAGGGGATATGACCTTGCTCTCTTCAACTCTACTATCACTACATATAGTATCTTCTCTTGATACCCCATTCTTAGCATTGTGCCTCTTTGAAGACCTTTCCTCTCTCACGCTTCTCTCTGGAACACCTCTTTCCCGTGCATCCTTTTGGTATGAATCCTATTCTACTCTCAAATATTTCTATGCATACATCACCCCTTTTCCTCTCTTCTCTATTTTTTTCCTCAATTCTCCTTCTTAGCTTGGCTCTCCTTGCATATATCTCGGCTCTCTTTCTTCTCTTCTCTTTAGGATCCATTCTTTTCTCACCTTATCTCATCTTCTTTTGGATCCCTTCTACTGGATCCACTCTTTCCTTTATATTTTCTTCTTCCCCCTTCTTTTCATCCCCCTCCCCCCTCCAGATGGGGGGTTTACTCTACCATCCTATCGGGCTCCATGTTCATTAGACCCTTCTCCAAAAACAACATCTTGATCCACAATGGGATTTATTCTAATAGTATCCTTCTAGGTCTAGTTGCAAACTTTCTTTCAACACTACTAAACAATTCATCGCATTCAATTGCAAACTCAACAATATGTCCCTCTCTAACTTGTTCAAACCATAAATTTATAGCTCTATTCCACTTATTATCTAAATATCTCAACCAAGTTAGGGTTTCTTGGTCCCAAACCAACCATTCTTGAGCTCGTCACACACAGTTAATCTATGTTTGCCTATTTATCCATTCATGCAACAAACAAGTAAATTCAACAAAGAAAATTTCATGTAGATATGAGTATAGATACCTTTGTTTTCATCACTCGAGATTGATCTGTAGGTTTATGGTACTATGTCATGCAAATTCATATTCTTTCTTAGAAATCCATTCTTCTATCTCCTCCTTGGAAGGTTTTGACATCATGTCCCTACCTCGTCATGCAACACAAAGTCCAAAAGTCCCAATAACGGAACTAATTGTTGGCTCGGGGTTGAAAAGGATTTACCAACATATCCCATAGGAACCAACATATTCAATATTAAAGGACCGATGAAGGTATCACTTGATACACCATGAGAATCATAGAGATCGAAGGTTTTTGTAAATCATGAAGAAATAGTACAGACATGAGACATCCAACTCAGAACCATGCAATCATTTCACATTCATTCATAACGTCCATATGATTCATTCAGAACATCTATATGAGTGTTGCGTAGAATAATACATATCATACATACATTTAAAATAGAATGTGTGATATACAGAGGAAAATGTGTTTCATGATTCATTCATTAATATCAAAGTCATTCAAATACATTTCAATGCACAAAGGGTCATAGCCTTCTTAAAGTGCATTCACATTGAAATGGAGACCAATAATATGCTTAGATCTCAATCTACTTTCTCTCTCATATTCACATAACAACTGCTGAAAAAATAATGAAGCAAAGCATAACAAGCACTGAACCAATGCTTAACTAAAAGCCCTAACTCATATAAGCTAAGGTAACAATGAACAACTAGTCACTCGAAAACACAACCCTTACATATCCACATGCATTCCTTTTATCTCTACCAGAGCATGGAAATCATATAAAACTTGCCATCTCACCCACAACTTTGACCATGACTAGTCGAGTTGTTACAAAAATGGTTACAACAATTACCGAAGATCTTTAAGGATTTGGCATGCATGCAAATTTTACAAGTCTTTGCGCGCAGTACAAAATTAGTTGCATGTGTAGTAGAAGAATGGTTGGCACAAGTGCTGAATCTTGGCACCGTGTGGTGCAAAATCATGGAATGTACACGTAGTGTTGACTTGTAGTGTGCGCGCAGTCTTGCCCAAACATTATGGTTCCACCAACATCTACATTGATAATTTATAGGGTTTTTTGGAAGAAGTGGGTTTTGTTGGCCTGACTCTCGCTAGTATAATCATTATCCTTCTACTTTAGGCTGATGATAGCGTTCTTACAAAAAGGGGTCCCTATAATATTGACAAGAAACTAAAAATATTCAAGGATTTATGATTTAGTATGGGTATGGATGTTAACACTAACAAAATGAAGGTTATGATAATTAAATCCAAAAAGATCACTTATGCTAATTTCGTGTATGAAAACAATAGCTTGGAGGAAGTGGCTTCATACAAATATCTTAGAATCAATCTTCAATACAAGAATAATTGGAACTATAACATTGAGGAAAAGATAAATGAAGGGTGGAAAGGATATTATGGGCTTGAATTTATTTTTAATCAGTGAACCTTTGGCTATGGGATAAGAATAAACTCCTCTTTGAGACTCTTGCCACTCATGTTATCTTATATGATGGTGAATTTTTGGGATGCAACATCTCTAGATAATCATGGAGAAATATAGAGAAAACCCAAAAGTGTTTTATAACTTATAATCTCAAAACTAAAGGAAATACACCCTATCCTATCCTCCTCATAGAAGTGAGTCTTCCCCCCATTAAGAGCATGTATATGATTAGGCACCTAATGTACAAGAACAAGATAAACAACATGGAAGACAAGAGGCTTCCTAAGATAGTTTCAAAATCTAGAAAAATTCACCTATGGCACAAGTAGGGGTGGCATAAAGATGTCAAGTGAGTTTGGCTAAATCATTTGGATATAAAGGAAGAACTCACTTTGTAGAATAATGATAATATTAAAAATATTATTACATCTAAATTTGAAGAGAAATTGTGGTGTGATAAATAATTATATAATAAAAGAAAATTAAGATACTATCAAGAGGTGATCGATCCTAATCTAGAAGATGCAAAGTATCTCTCTGTTTTGACTAGCATAAAGAAGAAAATCAACATTGCTAAAATAAGAACAAACTCTCATGAGCTCCATAGTGAAACAGGATGTTGGAAAATTCCTAAAATTTTGTGGGTCAAAAGAAGTTGTCATCTTTGTGACACTAAGAGGGTTGAAGATGAAAACCACTTTATTTTAGAATTGATTGTGTACATCCACATTTGTTTTTGTAATTGGCAGAATCGACAACTGGGTCGGCTGCATACTCGCGTGACATGGGGTCGATTTTGACCGCTACCACTATAACCTCCAAGTGCTATATGTATGCCCCTTCCACAGGTATGGGTAAATCAGGGGGATTTGAACTCAGAACCTCATCGAACGTAACATCATATCACAACACTTGCCAATTGAGCTGCCTCCTGGGGGCTATTTCGTACATCCATATTAAATCACAATTTGAAAATATTTGTTAGAATATCGACCTTCCTAACTTTTTAACTCATCAAAACTATGGTGATCAAGAATGCATTTAATATTGAGATGTTTGGTCATTGTTTACCTTTGTGTCTTTTGAGGGTGAATATAGATAGAAAATAACCATGCACACTACACATAAACCAATAGTAAATAGATACATTTGAGACCCTGCAATACTCCTCTACATCTCATCATCATTCAACCACAAATAATCAATGATTAACGCCAAGGTGAAAATCAGTGATTGATCATTCAATCAACATAAGCAATTTTAATGAAAGATGTAATTTATTGAAAAATAGAACAAGTGTTGGCCTGTTTAATCTTTTGGATAAAATCAATCACTTGAAGAAATATGCAACAAACTCCAAGGAGCAAGCAAAGAATATCGGTGCAATTAAAACTTCACATAATTGTTCATAACCAAAGCAAGTTCAACAAGGAGACATGTCAATCACAAATGAAATAATACAAAAACCCCAAGTCATGCTTAGCTAAAAAGGAGAACTATTTTGTCCTTGGAGGAAAAACATTATCCAAATACTCAACCAAACTCACCTAAAGAAAAATAAGATGCTATGAAGTAGTAAGCAAAGATATTTCCCAATCATGAATTAAAAGTTCTCAATGAAGCAATAATACCCAAGGAGCGGGTAACACTCACAATGAACTATCCATGAAAACCAAGATAATCAAAGAGTTCATTCATCATCAACATAAGCATATGGTGAGTCATAACCATTTAGGAGAAGACATCAAGATCATAGTAAATACCATCATTAATCATTCAACAAGGTGCCCCTAGAATTCATGTGCACTTCAAGTTATAGAAACAATTAGGAAAACCAATCAAAGAACTTGAAATCATCCTAGAGCATTTGTTGCATCCAAAGATTATGTTATAATTAATAGTAAAATATGATCACTTAGGCTTACATTTTTTTTAAAGCCCCCCTAGCTCTAGGGATTGGGTTTCGTTGATGGCAATGATGTGATCACATCTTCATTCTGTATACTCACATCCCCTACATGTTAGTCATCTTATTTATCATAGTCCTTAATGAAATTTACCCAAATCTCCATGCATCACATGTGCTCATTATACGTGTTATTATCCTTTATATCTATCTTTCCTTCTACACCTTGGTGTGTAGATACTTTTGTCTCCTACATATTTGTGTATTTTTTGAATGCTTATCTTTAACATGGAGCTAATGCAATTATTGACGTTGGTAATTGGCTGTGTTTAATGGAAAAATAAAAGGTTACATGCTACACATGAGGGGAGTTTTCGGTTCATGCATATCGATATCACATTTGGTCTATGCTAGAAGAAAGAGAAACATATGGTTCCTAGTTACAGTTAGAAGAACTTTATGCTATTTTTCTTTAATGATGTAATATTCCCTTTTCTCTTTCAAGGGAATATTTTTTATGTGTTAGAATTGCAAATGCAGAAAACACAATTCACATATGATAGTCAACAATCACACAGATAAGAATCACATAGATTTCACGTGGTTCACCCAAACGTTGGGCTACATCCACCAAGCATAGGTATCAGTTGTCTTATTATTCAGATCATGGAGATTACAACAGCTTCACTATTACATCTCACATCCTCCCCTCATTGCCTCTACGGGCATACATAGATTTATATACATTTACATAGGAAATTGATTATTAAATGCAATCTCATCCATTTTCTAACTTGGTCTATTTAGTTGCAACCAACGTAGAATAATAGGATCTAAATCTATTCCTGGGAATTCGTTGTCACAAAATTCAACAATATCCACCTTGAAAACAATTAACTTGATACCTTGCTCCTTCCTTTTGTTCATCACCTCTTCTGCAAATAAAGAGAATCCAAGCACCATCGTAGCTTCTCTAAAAGTACTCGTTTTGTGAACATGTCTGCACAGTTTTCTTTTGTGTGCACTTTCTCAAGAGAGACTCCACATTCATCG